>ML245197.1:25797-101240 GCA_005239495.1 Nicotiana undulata
AAGAAGTGGCTAGTGTGTGGACTAGGCCCAGATGAATACAGCAGAATCCAAAGTTGCACCACTGCCAAGGAAATTTGGGATACTCTACAAGTGGCACATGAAAGAACAGCTCAAGTGAAGAGGTCTAGAGGTAGACTTCTATACTCTCAGTATGAAAACTTCACTACGAAAGAAGGTGAAACAATTCAGGAGATGTACACAAGGTTCACAACCTTGACTAATGAACTCAAGTCTCTTGGAAGAATCATCCTTGAAGAAGACAAGGTTGAGAAGATTTTGACAAGGGTTCTGCCTATCTCCTGGGAAAGCAAGATAACTGCAATTCAGGAATCCAAAAATATGGCAACCCTTAGACTGGATGAGTTGATTGGAAACCTTACTTCTTATGAACTCAGAAGGCAGACCATGAAAATTGATGCCCTAAAGAAATAAAGAAGTCTAGCACTAAGGATCACAGAGGGAGCAGATTTGGAGGATGATGAGATGGCCATGATCACCAAAGAATTCAGAAACTTTCTCATGAGGAAGAAAGGCATCTCTAGAGGGGGAAACTTCAACAAGGCAAAGGCTCCTGAAAGGCCAGCTAATGAGGGATGCTACAAGTGTGGAAAAACTGATCATCTCATCAAGAACTGCCCCCAGTGGGAAGTAGAATGGAATAAGGAGAGATATGAAAGAAAGAATAGGAAGAAGGAACTGGTCCAACCCAAGAAAACTACTACAAAGGCTATGGTTGCTGCTTGGGGGGAAAGTTTAGATGAAGAATCAGAAGATGGTGAGACAGAAGATCAAGCTCTCATGGAAATTGTAGAATCTAATGAGGAGACTTATGAAGAACCACATGTAAGTATCTCACATCTTAAAACAAAAATAAAGTTTCTATCTAAGGAGAAACTCTCTGAGTTGCTACTTGACTTCATTGATGATTCTGAGGAGACAACTAAAGAGAAAGATCAACTATCTAAAGAGCGTGCAATGCTGAGAGAAAAATGCATGGACCTGGAAATAAAGGTCAGTGAATCGTAAAAGAAAAACAATGTCTTGATGAACCAGGTTCAACCACTCGAAACTGAGATTATAGAACTAAAATCAGAAAATTTAAAGTTAAGACTAGGATCTAGTAAAAGGATAGTTGATCACTCTCATGCAAAGTTAGAAGAAGACTTAGGTAAATTGAAAGATAAAATGTATGCCAAAGATGAGCAGATAAAATCTCTTAAAGAAGAACTTGGCAAAGTCAAACATGAATTTGATAGAACACGTAAGTGGAATAAGTCTTCTGATGCTTTAATATGGCTCCAAGAGAATCATAGTAGCAACCGGAGAGGGCTTGGTTTTGGGAGTCAATTGCCTAAATGGAATCCCAAAAGCAAGTATCTCACTCTTCCTGGTAATAAAATTTGCACCCATTGTGGGAAGACTGGCCACTCTAAAAATGAGTGTTCTGCAAAAGAAAAGGCCAGTCAGAAAAATGAGAGATTCATTAAAAGAAAAATTGGCTACCAAATTGGGCCAGAAAAAAATGTTATTCATCCATTCTCTCATGGAAGGACCCAAACTAGTTTGGGTTCTTAAAACTAACCCCTGATTTTCTTTTGAAGCTACAAGTGAAGGGAGGCAGCCAGTTTTGGTTTTTGGATAGTGGTTGTTCTAAGCATATGGCAGGAACGAGTTCAATCATACAAATTTTATCAAATTCCGATATCATTTGGTCACTCAAATCATGATCTTTTATTTTAGAAATTTCCTTTCAAAACACACATTTTTCTCAACCATCTGCGAGACAGTAGAAGAATTCAAGTCAGTATTTGAGATGCAAGAATCGCACGATATAATAGAATAAAAGTGGAGTACCGATCCTTCAGACTCTACTAAGCTTGTTCGTGGATTGTGAGACCTAAGTAAACCTAGTGCTCTGATACCAACTTGTCATGACCCAAACTTCCCAACCTTAGGGATCGTGATGGTGCCTAACACCACACTTGCTAGGCAGGCCAATGTTAGAATTCGGTTAACTACTTCCCTTAAGTTTCCATTTGAACATAATACACAATAACAAAGTAAAGCTTACGATGCTGACTATCTATGTTACATTTTTAAGCAAAGACAAATAAGCAATTGAATAAACGAACGACGATCTAATCATATAAATAACTTAGAACAACCCCAGGGTCTGGTGTCACAAATCCACGAACTTCTAAAAGAATGCTACAAATAATGGCTGAAAGAAATAGTGCAACTGTTCTGGAGGAAATAAAACAGTATATGTAAAGTGGGAGAAGACTCTCGGACTCTACGAATGCCGACATATGTACCTTGTGTCTCCAACTAAATAGCGGCCGCTCTGGAATCCTCTACTGTCGAGTAGTACATAGATCTGTGCAAAAACAATGTACAGAGTGTAGTATTAGTACAACTGATCCCATGTACTGAGTAAGTGCCAAGATTAACCTCGGCGAAGTAGTGACGAGGCTACAGCAGGGCAATGTAACTTAACCTGTAATACTACAAATAAAGTAAAGAAAAGAAGGAAAACACGAATCTAACCAACAAGAACAATAAACCTGTACAATAATAGAGAAAGCAAGAAGGAAATCTACACCAAATAAATTTTCATACTACAACAATAATTGCATAACATATCCGCCTCTTTCAGGACTTAGCTATAACCAATTCTCAGTCATTTCCAAGTTTCAAACTTTAAACTTTGAAGGAAAAAATTTCCAAAATCATGAAAATAGTAAAAAAAAATTTTTTTTACTTTTCCAAATATGTAAGGCTCAAATCCTTGAGTTTTGCAAAGAAAACCAGTAAAAACTTCATTTGAAATTCAGTAAAACATTTTTCGTTAAATCCAATCAATTATAAGTGTCCTCCCTTATTTCACCTTTTGTTGCAACGTGCAACCCAATCCCACCTGTCCTCCCTTATTCCTCCTCACTATATATATCACCCTTACCACTCCTATTGCGGCGTGCAACCTGATCCCACCTATCCACCCTTATTACATCTTTGTTATGGCGTGCAACCCGCTCCGGTCACGACCCGAAATCCCACCTTCAGGCCGTGAATGCGTCTAACGTTGAACCCGCTTGACAAGCCAACGTGTAAAATTTCACCAACCAATTAACACTGAACTAACAGGAATAATATAAGCAATTATATAATTTAACATACGAAAATAGATAAATACAGGACTAACTGATAGAAAAAAATATAATACGTTGTAACAATCCCCGAATCTGGAGTCACTAACTCACGAACATACTAAAAGATTACTACAAACAAGGGGTTGAACAATAACTATATACAACTATCTTTGGAAATAAATGAAAAAAACAGGAAGGAAGAAAAAGGGATAGAGGAGACGTCAAGGCCCACGAACGTCTGCGGGTCTACCTTGCAATCTCTGATGTGGACTGAAGGATACTCCCTCTAATGATGTCCACAGGGTCTGGCTGCGGGATCTGCACAACATAGAGAAGTGCAGGTGTAGCATCAGTACAACCGACCCCATGTAATGAGTAAGTGTCGAGCCTAACCTCGGCCGAAGTAGTGACGAGGCTAGCCCTGACAACATCCATTAACCTGCTCTACTCTACAACATATAACATGGAAGAGAAAGAGATAAGCAGATAAACATGGGACACGGGAGCAGTTAATGGGGGGTAACAAGTGGGATAAAGCAGTTAATTAAACACATAGGAGCAAACAATAAAGGCAAGTTAACGAGAATGCTAACGTAACAAGTGTAAATGCCAACAATGTAAATAATGGCACGACACCACCCTTCGTGATTTTACTCTCTTTCTCACAATGTGATGTATGATGTAAAACAATATAAATCATGGCATGACATCACCCCTCGTGCTTTTACTCTTTTCCTCAATATGCAATGTATAATGTAAGGCAATGTAAATCATGGCACGGCATCACCCTTCGTGCTTTTACTCTCTTCCTTACTATGCAATGTATAATGTAAGGCAATGTAAATCATGGCACAACATCACCCTTCGTTCTTTTATTCTCTTCCTCGCTATGCAATGTATAATGTAAGGCAATGTAAAACATGGCACGACATCACCCTTCGTTCTTTTACTCTCTTCCTCACTATGCAATGTATAATGTAAGGCAATGTAAAACATGGCACGACATCACCCTTCGTGCTTTTACTCTATTCCTCACCAAAACAACAACAAATATCAATTGGCAAGGAATGCAGCATAGTGGAAGTACAAATCATAATTACTCAACAAGGGGAAAATATCAGCCAATATGATAACATTGCCTGGCAAGGGTCTCAGCTATAACCAATATTTTCAAGTATATCCTTTAACAAATTGGGTCCTCAATCGAACCATTTTATCACAAGTTCATCAACAAGGATTTTCAACAAAACAATCAACTTCCAAGTAGAAACAATTTCATGACACAATGAATATGGAAGTAATAGCACGAAATTCATCAAAATAGACTCACGGGCATGCTTGACACACAATGCATAGGTACTCGTCACCTCACCTATGCATTGAACATGATAAACACTTAGCACAATACCTATTCCCTCACCAAAGTTAGGCAAGAGACTTACCTCGGGTCAAAAAATAGCAAATCAAGCCTCTAACACTGCTTTTCCTCTCGCATCCGACTCCGAAACGATAATATCTAGACATAATTAGCTTAATAACATCAATAATTCAATCCCATAGCCTAAATATACATTTCCTAGCATTCTTTCAAAAATTCAAAAATTCGACCCCAGGCCAGCTTGGTCCAAACACGAGGCTCGGACCAAAACCCGATCACCCATTCCCCCACGAGCCCAAATATATAATTTTTTTTGAAATCTGACCCCAAAATGAGGTTGAATTTCTCGAAATTTCCAAAACCCTAACTCTACCCAAAACCTCTAATTTCTACTTTGATTTCATGTTTTTAGACCTAGATATAGTGATTAGGGAAGGAAAATGGAAGAAATTGGCGTTAGGAACACTTACCTATGAAGCTATGGAGGAATGGTCTCTCAAGAATCGCCCAAGAAGAGTGGAGAAAAAGAAGTTGGAAAAAAATGGGTCTAACCCCGTATATTTTTTGTTTTTGAACTCTGAAAATTGCTGGGCTAATTAGACTATCGCGATCGCGGGAAGTGCCCTGCGATCGCGGAGGGTACTGGAGGAAGACTTATGCGATCGCGGAGTAAGGTGTGCGATCGCGGAGTTTGATGACACAGAGGATCGCGATCGCGGCCAGTGTCCGCGTTCGCGGAGAACCTTAGTACCCAGCCCCCAACCCAGAACTATACTATGCGATCGCGTGTGGCCCTCTACGGTCGCGTAGAGCTCTTCCCCCACGCTCCGCGATCGCACCATTGGCCCTGCGTTCACGTAGGGTTATTTTTTCCACCCCATCCCCTTGTACATCGCGATCGCAGGAGTTGCACCGCGATCGCGGAGAAGGAATCCCTGGACACCAGATGACAACAACAAAACCAGAAAAATTCTAAGTCTTTTTCACTCCGATGCCTATCCAAAACTCACCCCAGCCCCCGGGGCTCAAAACCAAAAACACACACGACTCCCAAATCATCCTACAGACTTATTCATGTATTCAATTCACCAAAATATCATCAAAACAAGGAATTACACTTCAAAACTCATAGAATTTTCTTAAAACTTCATAAAGCTCAATTATTCAAATTTTGATCCGAAAGATGTCATATTAAGTCCACTTTACACCAAACTTTACAGATAACTCATATAACATATATTAAACTTGTTCTGCGCTCCGGAACCATAATACGGGCCCGGTAACACAGTTTTCACATCAAAATTCATTTTCAAAAACCTTTATATTTTTCAGAAAACAATTTTCTTTAAAAATTCATTTCTCGGACTTGGGACCTCAGAATTCGATTCTGAGAATAACCCGTTCACCCTTCTAAACTCTGAGTCTCTATGCTAACACCCATACTAAACCTTTGATGCCCTTCAATGGTTACTCTAAGATGTGCTATCATGAATTGACCATAAAATTACCTATGAGATATATGTGATCACACGGTGATGCTTCCTCTTTCACACGTTTGAACCTTCAATACCAAATAGATCTAATACAACGAGGAACAACGGATTTCAAGATTGGACTGAGATTATTCAGGAATCTATGAGTAGGGTACATTCATGAGGTTATATGCTAAGAGACACGAGGATTTATACTAACGATGCTGACAAGGTTTAATCCTAGTGACGACATCAATTATCGGATAAATGAAGCATATAGGTAACTATCATTCTTAGATTAGGTTGACACTATGTACGTGATCTTGAGACTTAAAAGAAGTGGTCAAGTATGATACACCAGTCGTGTCCCTGAGTGTAGGTCAATTAGTTGAGCTCAAGTGGTAAGACTCTTGCAACATGGGTGTGATATAGGCCACAAATGAAACATATGGAATTGGATCCTACTCCTGACAATAAGCGACATAAGGACTCTATGCCACAAGCGCATGAGGATGGGAAAATAAGTCATCTACTTATGAGATTATCATAATTCGAACAATCTAACCCTTCCTAAGGCGGTGGAATGCCGGAGGTAGAAACAATCCACATACATGACAAGGACGTTGTCAATAATCCTAGAAGCCGAGTGAGGAGAAGGCCACATAACCCATCCAATCCGACCCATTTAAGACTTGAAAAGGGGACACACTTGATCTCAAATTGAGTTCGAACCATGGACTTATCAGCTTGAAATATAGATAAATCATTACTTTTAGGACCTAAGAGACGAGTACATGTAGCTCTAGAAAAACTGTCAACCATGGTGAGAAAGTACTTAAAACCGTTATGAGTAGGTGTAGAGTAAGGCCTCAAAGTGCCCATATGAATAAGTCCAAAAGGGTGAGAAGTCTTAATGTACTAATCGAAGAAAACAAACCTGAGTTATCTAGTCACAGGGACAAGCAGAGTGGGTATCTTACAAGGAACACGAGCAATATCTTTTATTCTAACAAAAGGAACATGTCCCAGCCCTTGATGCCATGAGACTTCCACTTTGATGCCATAAAGCATGAAATTAGATTTATAATGAGAGTTTCCAGATGAAATGGTTAGTAAGGCAGCATAACCTAAGAGCGCCATTTTGAATCAACCGCTTAAATTGAGTTTAAGACATTAGGAGTCTATAGTAAAGGGATATTTACCCACTATCGAGGGGCTTGTAGAGTGCATAAAAGTGAGGTTAATTAAGTCAAATCATATAGTTGGATAACTAGTCGAGAAATTGAAATAGTATCGTATTGAAAAATATGTAGAAACGACACATGATGCAAGGTAAATGAAGAGAAGGTAAGAGAGCCTATAGAAATGATCTTTACATTGTAACCACTTTGGAAGGGTGATAATATAAGGGATTACGAGGAGCTAAATTTTATAAAGGATATCTCGGTATGTAGTCACGTGACGTATAGCTCCAGAATTAAAAAATCCAACTATGTTTAGCAACTCTACTTCATAATGAAGCATTACAACACCCTTCTACAGAACCAGCTATTACCAGCCAAATTGGGGAGATGCAATAAGACTTGGCCGAGAGAAAGGCTTGACATATGAATGTGTTACTAGGTGTATTGCTCCTTGTTGAACCCAAAACTAAAAGCAAGAGTTAGGCTGAGAAGAGAATTGTTAGATTAGCACATACATAAATGATCCATCATTGGAGGAAGATCATTGAATTTAAGCAATTGCGGCATACTCTCAACCAGTGATGAACTTAAAATTAGGTGGGAACCCATATAATTTGTGGCATTTATTGATCCAATGACCAGATATCTTGAAGTACTTTCAAATTAGAGCTACTCTTTTCGGTTCAGAGTTCAACCTTTAAGGATAGTTCTTCTAACGGGCATATGATTGAGAAGGGATAATATAGTTGTAGTGAATGAAGCAGATTCGTAGTTAAAATAAGAGGATGGATGGACTTATATTTCCACCTATAATTCTATATCCTTCTTTAGTTATGTCAGAATACTGAAACCCCAGTAATATCAGAGGACCGAAAACTAGTTAACCAGAAAATAAAGGTATTGTTGCATTTATCCCATTTCCTAGATTCACCTGAATTGGCAAGGGGATTGGATTACCATCGGTAATGGAAACCTTATTTCAGGATGCCTAAGACACAATTATGATCTTCCTTCAACAACCAAATTTGGAATTGGAAATAAATAGGACAACAACCAGGGGAAGACCGGGTATATTGGGGGAATTAACAGAAAGAAGAGTTGAGGTCTCTAGGAGTAAACTCAAAAAGCCTCATGGCTAGTAGAGCCACTACTAACATCAAAATCAGTTGAATTCGTAGCAACATAGAGCAAATAACAGATAAAGATACTCAAACAAGTATCATGCAAATCAAAAGAGGAGTGAAAGAACTCATCTTCCTTACAACTTGAAGAAGAACCACCTTCAAGAATAAGATGAGCAACAAGAATAAGTAGCATGATCCAGCTACATGGAGGCTCGACAGACCCTAGCTTTGATGGATTTTTAGTAGTGTTAAAAGTAATTGAGCAGACAAAATCTAGAAAAATAACCTGTCGGAGAAGAGTGAGATTTTCTCCAAACAAATCAAAATCTTGCCGATTCCGACCACTAGGCCCAAAATGAAAGCCTCAACAAAGATAGAGTGAGGGCACTACCATACTAGAGATGATGATGAAACAACGCAAGATCTTTACTATGATACTATGTCAACATTAAGATTGAAGCAGAAACTCGAAGAAAAATGGCCTAGGCTTTTGAATTATAGAAGAATAAAAAGGGTCGAGAAAAGATATCTTTTTATTTTGTGCGAAAATATGATAATTGTTCATCCATTCATTCGATAAGAAAATATTTGGGCATAGTCCCATGTTGAGAGTCTGGGAAGGCATGCGGGAAGAAGTAATTCTATAGTTGTAACTCAATTCAAGGACATGATAACAAAGCTCAACATCATAAGAGATTGCAAATAAGTGAATTTGTGGTGGAGTGGACTCACGAAATAGCGGATCTCGTTCAAAGAGTAGATACATGTAATGTTTTGTGATTCAATGTCTTGTCAAGACCATGATTATGAGAACTCCCCCTACTATGGACGTACATACATAGTGAGTAGAATATGGGGGTTGCTGATGAGGATGCACCAAGGAGTGACTGACTTAACGACTTTAGGTTAATAGGGCGGCGACTTATTCGATGCCCCTCGACTCCACATCTGTAACGTACGTTGGTACCATACCGATATACTATAGGCTTTGGTGTCGCAGTGACATTAATATGGACAATGGTACCCCCCTCTTAGCGATAGGTTCTACCAATCCCTCCACGGCTCAATACATTCTCCTAACAAGCCCTTGGGCAATCTCCTTCAGACTCAATGGGGGGGATCATTCCCTCCTCGTGGCTTCAAACTCGTGGATTATGGTATCAAGATTACTCATTTTGAGAGTAAGGCTTGGAGAGAAAACTAACTCTCTATCTTGAGATCTATCGCACGCTTGGAGTATCAAAGAAGGGTGAAATTCCTAAATGTCGAAGCAACCCCCTAATTATAGATGTGGTCGACAACACAGCGATAAGAAGGGGTCTACTAGACACGACTCTGAGACATCCTAGGACACTTTAAAACCTTAGGCTCTAATACCAAGTTTGTCACGCCCCAACCCTGGGGGACGCGACCGGCGCTTAACCGAGTGAACCCAGTCAAGCAAGCTTGTTTAGCCTTTCCTACCCGACTCTTTTACTCCCCGAGATTTATAGCATAACATTGATTACGGGTTAGCCGGAATTAACTCAAAAGCGTACATTCATGATATTGATCTGTTGTTTCTTATATATCGATATCAACATTTAGGTCTCCCAAAACATGCATATTAATTACAATCTTTAAGAGATGGGATTATAGTTACAAGTTAACCTAAGAATTACCCAAAACATACACGACCCACATGAGTGTCTACGAAGCCTATAAGATAAAGGAGATGAACATGACCCCGCCGACGACAAGGCCCCGACAATACCTCAAAATAAAACAACATATCCAGAAAGAGAGCAACACATTTCTATACATGGCCCCGGGAGGGAATGAGGCTCACCAGAACTGCAGTAAGGAGGAGGAGAAGGCACCACTACCGACGATCAGCGCTACCAGCTACAGAGCCACCTACATCCATAAGAAGATGTAGCGCCCCCGGCAAAAAGGATGTTAATACCATTGAATAGTACTAGTATGTATGATAAAACTCTACTCTAGATTAGGGGTGGGCATAAAATCCAAAAAACCGAATTCCGAACCGAACCAAATTAACTTTGTATTTAGGTTTCGGTATTTCGGTTTATTTTGATACGAAAATTTCGGTATTTCGGTTCGGTATACGGTATTGGAATTTTGCCGAAATACCGAAATCGTATAGTCCAAGTCCAACTTCTTCTTTTTTAAATTTTTTAGCCCAATAACCTTAAGCCCACACCCCAAAAGTTTAAAACACCTATTAATTTAATATTTCTCGTATTACTACTAATATAACAAAAAGAGTGAAATTGATATCTTAACCTATGAGTACAAAAGTATTTAGAATCAATAGAAAAGGTTTTCTTTGCTATGACTTGTTTTGCAAACTTTAAATTAGAAAGTAAGATAGTTACTTCTATTTCAATTTGAATATTTAGCTAACATTATTTCGATAAAGACCATTTAACAAATAAATTGACGGACCATTTTCAATTTGATACAATTTGTATTGGTTTCAAAAGTCGAAGAGCTACAGATTTGAATAAGAAGAAGCCTTGTAACATAGATTTGGTTTAAACCGAAACCGTACCGAACCAAAATAAGAAATAGCGAACCCTACCGAATATTTTGGTATGGTATTTGTTATACACAATTGATAAATCGAATACCGAAATACCGAACCAAAATTCTTAAATACCAAACCGAAGTACCGAATGCCCACCCCTACTCTAGATAGAATAAACAACAATCATGTAGTAATGCAATTGGAGACATCAAATAACAATTCACAGAAATAAGGGAAACACAACAAGAGTCACCACCATTTCTTCTTCCGTTTTTTCATCTTTTGGATAGTAGTTCTTTTAAGCCAAGTGCCACAATTTTAATATACCACCATGTCGTTTTCACACGGAGTCCGGTCTCTGCCCGACCGGCTTAGCCATCTCACTTGAAACAGTGAGACATAACCAATATCATAGTTTCATAATTAACACCGTGTCGTTATCACACGGAGTCCGATCTCTGTCCGACCGGCTAAGCCATCTCACTTGAAACAGTGAGACATTACCAATATCATATTTCCGATGCGATTACCACCATGTGTACAACATGGAGTCCGATATCGGCCCGATCGGCTAAGCCATATCACTCTAGGACATAACCACGTCAATTTAATTATCTGGTTTGCATCTCTTTCCATCACTTATTATATGGTTCTTGGAACTTGGTCATATTTAACCATTCATGTTACATTCCTCTCTTTAACCGTTTCATACACTCGTTGTTCATATCAACTAGAACCAACACATATAAGGATTTGTACACATAATAAAAGAAAGAGCATGATAACCACAATCCATACTTTCATATAGAATAGTGACATGGTAGTAACATAGAGCAATATGGAAGCAAGAGTTTCACAACTTAACACATAGAACCCAACAACCTTTTTAGAGATTCAAACAAGGGACTCATACCCGAAATTTGAACACCAACGAGTTTATTCTATGAAGATTAGAGTTAGCCATACATACCTCGACTTGGCCTCATCCCTAATTCCTATGAAAATTTCCGGAATCCTTTAGCTCTTTCAATCTATTTGACAACATAGCACAATAAAATTGTAATTAGGAATTGGATCATGTTCCTAGCTTATTTGAGAATTACACCTAGAATTAGGAGTAGTCTAAGGTCACATCCCCCATTTCTTTCTATCACTGCTTTTATTTTACCACACATAGTCCAGAACCAAATGCATGCAAGGTCCCTTTCCTTATCTCCGTGGACTACCTTACTAATGGCCCTTCTTAGCTAATCATGGAATTTTAAAAGGTGGTGTGGTAGAAACTTGCTTCTTATAGTGAAGAAATTGGTGTCCTATTAGATTATTTCCAAGCTTTGAGTGGTGATGGAGGATCAATTTGATGGAATTGGGACCTTCTCTCAAGAACCCTCTCTTTTCTCACTCTAAATTATCAGAAAATAAGCTTAAAATGATGAGAAATGGGTTTTATATGGGTCTAGGGTCGGGTTTAAAGATTAGAAAATGGATAGTCCAAGATTTCGGACAGGGCCACAGACCTGGCGTCACCTGGCTAACGCCTGGTCTAGCCTGGCTTTAGCCTGGCGTTACCTTGCTAACGCCTGGTCTGGCCTGGCTTTAGCCTGGTCTAGATGCGACAACAAATTTCAACTCCCCAGCGCATCGTTCAACCCGAAACTCCGGAAGTACAATGTATTACCTACCTTGACACCACAAAAAACCTTAAATTACATAGTGAAGTTTTCTAGGGCCTTACAGCCCATAATAAGAAAGCGCTGACTTCGGGTCTTTCTGGTGAGTTTCGAGGTGGTCAGAGGCAATAGTACCTGAGGTGTCCATACCAGCCATCCACTAGTGCACCCCCTTAGTTTGGCGGTAAGAGATTTTATCTTTCTACATATTCAAGGCCTCATCAGCATTCTAGGGCATCAGGCTCTCGATATAGTGGTAAATCAATTCAGATGAGGCCGCCCTTGCCGTGATGTGCTCAATGTGGTAAGCAGCATGCCGGGCTGTGCCGTATGGGACAGGGTGTTTGTTATACTTGTGGTTATTCGGGCCACGTTTTTAGGGATTATCCTACGAGAGGTGATGCAAGCATAGCTCAACCAGCAGGATCTGTAGTTGGTTGGTCATCATCAGTACGCCCCCCTGGGCAAGGTTCACAAACACTAGTGAGTCACGGTAGAGGCAGAGGCGGAGCATCTAGCTCGAGCGGTCCTCAGAACCGTATTTATGCGTTGGCAAGATGACAAGATCAGGAGTCGTAGCCTGATGTTGTTATAGGTATATTATCAGTCTCCTCATATGATGTATATGGACTGATTGACCCAGGTTCCACCTTATCATATGCTACTCCGTTGGTTGCTAGCAAGTTTGGAATAAAACCTGAATTGGTTAAACTTTTTGAGGTGTCTACACCTGTTGGGGACTCAGTGTCAGCTAAGCAAGTATATAGAGATTGTATAATACTAGTTCATGGTCGATCTACCGTAGCGGACCTAATCGAGTTAGATATGGTAGAATTTGATGTTATTATGGGTATGGATTGGTTGGCTTCTTGTCATGCCAACCTTGATTGTAGATCAAAGATAATCTGATTTCAATTTCTAGGGGAGCTTGTTTTGGAGTGGAAAGGTAATACGGCATCGGCAAAAGGTAGATTTATTTCCTATCTCAAGGCAAGGAAGTTGATGAGAAAGGGTTGTATTTATCACTTACTTTGGGTTCAAGATATGGAAGTAGAGTCACCAACCATTCAGTCCATCCCTGTGGTTAATGAGTTTCCCGATGTTTTCCTGATGAACTTTCGGGTCTTCCACCAGAGCGAGAAATTGAGTTTGCTATTGACCTACTACACCATACTCATCCAATATCTATTCCTCCCTATAGAAGAGCCCCCATAGAGTTGAAAGAGTTAAAGGAACAACTAAAGGTCTTGCTTGAAAAAGACTTTATCAGACCTAGTACATCACCATGGGGAGCACATATGTTATTTGTAAGGAAGAAAGATGGTTCTTTATGGATGTGTATTGATTATAGACAGTTGAATAAGGTGACGATCAAGAATAAGTACCCGCTCCCGAGGATTTATAATTTATTTGATCAGTTGCAAGGTGCCAAGTATTTTTCAGAGATAGACTTGAGGTCCGGGTACCATCAGGTAAGGGTTAAGGAGGAAGCTATTCCGAAGAAAACATTCAGGACCAGATAAGGGCACTTTCATTTTCGTGTTATGTCGTTCGGTTTGACCAATGCCCCAGCAGTATTCATGGATTTGATGAATCGTGTGTTCGTGCCCTTTTTAGATATGTTCGTAATTGTATTGTTGATGATATATGTCACGCTCAAAAATTGAGGGACACGACCGGCACTCAACCAGAGGACCCCGGTCAAGCGGACCTGCAATTTCCTTTCCTATCCCACGCGTTACCCCATGATTTCAGTATACATTATTCATGTGAAATAGCCATTTAGGCTTAAGAATAAACTTACAACTTGGATTCATCTCTACTTTTTATCATTACCAACATATGATACCAAATACTTACAAAATACATACAACATTTACCAACGTGGATCACGATTCCGAACCGTACCGTTACTTACCCAAAATACATATGTACATTACCCACATTGTGTCTACGGAGCCTCTTAGAGTACAAGGGAGTTATACAATACTTGCCGGTAACAAGGCTCTGGCTATACCTTACACAAGTACCAAAGTAAGAATCCGGGAGGAAAGATGGCATGAGCCACACTGGGCCCCGAGAGAAGAGGGGCTCACCACAACCGCTGATAGGACGAGGGGTGAGGCACTACTGTCGGTGTGCTGAAGTTCCTGCTATAGAACCACCTACAATCATCACAAGAATGTAGCGCCCCCGGCAAAAAGGGGCGTCAGTACATTTGAATTATACTGGTATGCATGAACAAACTTTACTTAAAGTAAACTTAATAATGCGTAGGCAAGAGACAGACAGATAGTCACACAATTACTGCACAAGATATAGAAAGACATACAATGGAAGTTCCACAATTTTTCACTTCATCAAAATCACAATTTCAATTCCATCCTTGTCCCTCCTCACATCTCACCCTTATTTCTCCTGTTGCGGCGCGCAACCCGATCCAACCTGTCAATTTCAATCACACCCTTATCACTTCTCACATATCACCCTTATCTCCTTTGTTGCGGCGCGCAACCTGATCCCACCTGACAATTTCAATCACACCCTTATCACTTCTCACATATCACCCTTATCTCCCCTGTTGCGGCGCGCAACCCGATCCCACCTGACAATTACAATCACACCCTTATCACTTCTCACATATCACCCTTATCTCCCCTGTTGCGGCGCGCAACCCGATCCCACCTGACAATTACAATCACACCCTTATCACTTCTCACATATCACCCTTATCTCCCCTGTTGCGGCGCGCAACCCGATCCCACCTGACAATTACAATCACACCAACGATGACAAATCACAGTTCAATCACAGAAAATTTCAGCAATAAGAATACAGCTTCTTTACATAGCCTTTAGCATATACATTCATACTCTTGGATTCATTATCCTTTTAGCACCGTTTTTCATAACGTGGTAGTGTGGTGGTCAACTAAAGACAGACAAGTATTACACTTCACACATCAACATAATTCGGACAACCAGTTGCACATATTTATAACAATACACGTACCGTATGCTCGAACACCACAAGTGATTTTACAAAGATTAAAGTTAGCCATACATACCTGGAGTCGAGTTTCCCTTTTCAACTTGAATCCACAACCACCGAACCGACTAGTACCGTCAATCTAGTTCACAATTAGACATATTCAACTCAGACTTTGAAGTCATGCATGCAATTCGGACTCTCTCAAGCATTTTGNTGTCATGCATGCAATTCAGAATCTCTCAAGCATTTTGTCAAGCAGTATGTGAACCCATTAGATTTCCAACCCTATCTTTGTGAAGTTTTCCCCAACCCACTCCCTCTTACTAGATTAGCACCATTATTAAACATGCATGCAAGGTCTTAGCTAATATTTCTAAGAATCAATCCAGGCCAACCCTCCCTTTGTTTAAAAATCAGAAAATTAATGAAAAGAAAGAAAAGGGGTTGGGAACCCTTACCTGCTAGAATGGGGAAGAAGGGGATTACTCGAATTGCCAGGCCTGAGAGACCTTGAAATTCACTTTGATGGAAGGATCACTTCCTTTCTCAAGAACTCTCCTTTCCTTCTCTCTATTTGTTCAGAAAACTTGTTAAAATGAAAGGGGGCAGGGGTTAAATGAAACTGGGGTCGGGTATTAAAAATTTAGAAAATTAAAAAACCGTGTCGAATATGCGGTCAGGAATGCGATCGCATTCCTGACATGCGGTCCGCATATTGGACCGCAGAATGGCCCCCAGGTGGGCCAAATTTTGAAAACATTCTGCCCGGGTATGCGACCACTATGCGGTCCGCATACACATTATGCGATCGCATTATGCGTCGCATACACGTTATGCGATCTCATTATGCGTCGCATAACACCCCTTTAATTGGGAAGCGATCTGCCCGTGTATGCGACCACTATGCGGTCCGCATACACGTTATGCGATCACATAGTGCGTCGCATTACCCCCAATTTCTGGAAAAATTAAGTCCTTTCAAATCTGGGGTATTTTTACAAAAATTAAGGTCCGTTTTAAGAATTTCCCAGAGTTAACCACTCGGGGACTTATTCGGGTATTATTTTAAGCAAGAAATTTTACGTGTCTTTAAAATATATTGGTGTATTCTTGTTCAGAGGCTGAGCATGCAGATCATTTGCATAATGTGCTCATAGTTCTACAAAAAGGGAAGTTGTATGCAAAATTCTCTAAATGCGAATTCTGATTAAACTCTGTAGCTTTCCTTGGGCATATCATTTCGGGTGAAGGCATCCGGATGGATACACAAACGATTGAGATAGTAAAGACTTGGCCTAGACCCACAACACCGGCAGAGGTTCGTAGCTTTCTCAGTTTGGCAGGCTATTACAGAACATTCGTATCGGGATTTTCTTCCCTTTCAGCACCTTTGACAAAGTTGACTCAGAACGGAGCAAAGTTTCAATGGACTGATGCTTGCGAACGGAGTTTCCAGGCATTAATGGACAGATTAACTTCAGCACCGGTTCTAACACTCCGAGAAGGGACCGATGATTATGTTATCTATTCTGATGCTTCAGGCATTGGATTGTGTTGTGTGGTGATGCCGCATGGTAAGGTTGTAGCTTATGCTTCTAGACAACTAAGAAAGCACAAGAACAACTACCCGACCCACAATTTAAAGTTAGCCGCAGTGATTCATACACTAAAGATGTGGATGCACTACTTGTATGGCATTCATGTTGATATCTATACGGATCATAATAGCCTCCAGTATATCTTCAACCAAAAGGAATTGAATTTACATCAAAGGAGATGGTTGGAGCTACTTAAGGACTATGATGTTGATATTTTATACCATTCGGGGAAGGCGAACGTAGTTGCCAATGCCCTCGGCCTTAGGTCTATGAGTAGACTGTCATATTTACAACTAGAAAAGAGGGGAATAGCCGACGAGATTCATCAGCTAGCTAGTCTTGGAGTTTGGTTACTAGACTCAGGTGATATTGGAATTACTATTTAGGATACGACAACATCCTCTTTAGTAGCTGAAGTGAAGGAACGCCAGTACGAGGATCCTGTGTTAGTTCATTATAGGGATACCACCCCTCAGAAGGAGAAGACACTGTTTGAGATTACAGAAGATGGGGTCCTTAGATATCGAGGACAATTATGTGTCCCTAATGTTGCAGGGCTGCGTCAACAGGTTATGGAAGAAACTCACTATTCTCGTTATTCTATCCATCCAGGAACGACAAAGATGTATCATGATATTAGGGAAGTATATTGGTGGGACGGAATGAAAAAAGATATAGCGCTGTTTGTTGCTTAGTGTCCTAAATTTCAGCAAGTTAAGATTGAGCATCAAAAACCCATTGGATTATTGCAGGCTATGGAGATTCCGACTTGGAAATGGGATGTAATCAATATGGATTTCATCGTAGGCTTACCTCGTACCCAGCGTAAGTTCGATTCGATATGGGTGATTATTGATAGGCTTACAAGGTCAACCCATTTTTTGCCCGTTAGAACTACATATTCCTTAGAGGATTATGCAAGGCTTTATATTAAGAAGATAGTACGATTACATGGTATCCATGTATATATCATATCGGATAGAGGAGCTCAATTTACAGCTAACTTTTGAAGGTCCTTCCAAAAAGGATTGGGGACTCAAGTAAGTATTAGTACAGCATTTCATCCCCAGACGGACGGACATGTTGAGCGTACTATTCAGACACTGTAGGATATGTTACGAGCTTGTGTGATAGACTTCAAAGGTAGCTGGGATGATCATATGCCACTTATTAAGTTCGTATATAATAATAACTACCATTCTAGTATTTAGATGGCTCCATATGAAGATCTTTACGGACGGAAGTGTAGGTCGCCTATAGGGTGGTTCGATGTTGGGGAAGCTACATTAGTAGGACCAGAGTTGGTACAACAGGCAATCAAGAAAATTAAGCGTATACAGGAAAGGCTATTAGCAACTCAAAGCCGTCAGAAGTCTTATGCGGATAATTGACGGCGAGACTTGGATTTTCAGGTTGATGATTGGGTGTTCCCAAAGGTATCACCGATTAAAGGCGTTATGAGATTTGGAAAAAGGGAAAACTTAGCCCTCGATACATTGGCTGGGGCGAGTTATGGATATTGGGTTATTGGATTTGGCTGGGGCGGGTCATTTGTGATATAATTAGTAATTATTATATAATAAAATGATGGAATAAATTATTTAAAAATCTTTTAAAATTACAAAATATTAAGGAAAAATACTAATTGATCCTCATACATTATTTTGAATATATATATTCCTTTTTAAAATATATATGGGAAATATTGTGTATCAACAACTGCCCCTCTTTACCCGGAAATGATGAAAGAGTTATCGGGTAAAGATATGAAGGCCAATTTGACCGAATGGAGTGATCTGAGAGAAATAGGTCGCACTCTGGTTTCCAAGCTGCCTACATACCCCTAGTTTTATGGGAATTAGGTCGTGTGTAGTTCTGGATCCAGCGGCGAAATAGCCTAATGAAGTTATCACACAGACGGACACAATGCTTTGAGTAGGCGAAACGGTTATGGTGAGCGGTTAGGATTGAAATAGTCTGAAGTAACTGGAGCGGGATTGCTCGCGTTGGGATAACAATTACTCACGGGGTCACCTGCAAGTCAAAAGAAGTACGACAAGCATATGCGTATAACTTTGCATAAATTTAGACATGGTGCAAGTTCCCTTCAGACCATGAAAATTGTCGTTGGATGGTTGAGGATGACGTCCTTAGACCATGACATCCCGGGCCATGAGTTATGTGGTAAGGGATTCACATGCCATGAAATGATGTTCTCGGGCCATGAAAATGGTTCCTCCGAACCATGACGCCTTTGAATAGTGATGTGCACGATTGAGAGATCCTCAGGCCATGGCATGATGTGTTCCGGCTATGAGGATGGTGCCTTCAGACTATGACGTCTTCGGACAAGTTTGCTATATTTCAGCCCAGGAGTTGCAGAGACATGATGCTAGAGGCAACAAAACATAGCTTAGTCTTGTGTGAAGTTGAGTGTAGAGCTTAGCCCGAGAGAAGAGAACAATGCAAGAGAGACAGTGCTTAGTCTCGTGCGAGATTCGGAAAAATGCCTAGTCCTATGCAAAGAGAAGGCCGTGCTTAGCCTTATGCAAATAGAGAGGCAGGACTTAGCCTCGTGCAAATGGAAGTCAGTTCTTAGCCTTATGGAGATAGAGAGGCAGGGCTTAGCCTCATGCAAGATTCGGGTCAGGGCTTAGTCCCATGCAAAGAGAAGGCAGTGCTTAGCCTTATGCAGATAGACAAGCAGGGCTTAGCCTCATGCAAGTGATTTGAGACAATGCTTAGTCTCATGCAAAGAGAAGGCAATGCTTAGCCTTATTCAAATAGGAGGTAGGGCTTAGCCTCATGCAAGATTCGGGAAAGGGCTTAGTCCCATGCAATGAGAAGGCAGTGCTTAGCCTTGTTCAAATAGAGAGGCAGACTTAGCCTCTTGCAAGGTGTTGAGACAAGGCTTAGTCTCATGCAAAGAGAAGGCAGTGCTTAGCCTTATGCAAATGGAGAGGTAGGTCTTAGCCTCATGCAAGTGTTTAGACAAGTATTAGTCTCATGCAAAGAGAAGGCAGTGCTTAGCCTTATGCAAATGGAGAGGCAAGGCTTTGCCTCATGCAAGTGTTGAGACGGGGCTTAGTATCATACAAAGAGAAGGTAGTGCTTAGCCTTATGCAAATGGAGAGGCAGGACTTAGCCTCATGCAAGTGTTGAGACAGGGCTTAGTCTCATGCAAATAGAAGGCGGCGCTTAGCCTTATGTAAATAAGGAGGCAGGGTTTGGCCTCATGCAGGTGTTGAGACAAGGCTTAGTCTCATGCAAAGAGAAGGCAATGCTTAGCCTTATGCAAATGGAGAGGCGGGGCTTAGCCTCATGCAAAGAGAAGAGTAAGAGCGAAATATTCTTGGCTGACAATGTGTTTATGCATAGCGACTATGTTGTTGCGACGGTGTTTATCATGATGATATAGTCATGCACCCAAAGAAACTTTTGTGAGTTTGCGGGGGATGTTGGTTGGTGCCTTTCCTTGCTTGATCTCCTCCGCTCTATTTGATGACCCTTTCAAGTTATTGGGGTAGCATTTGGCTTAAGTAATGTTTTCTTTTCAAAAGTATGCGTGCATAATTTTCAAAAGACATAGTAGTACATAGTTTAGAAATTAGTTAGATGAACCAGTAACTGTGACATAATCATAGACATTGCGACTTCTTTTGCCGTAGAATTTTGAGGGTCCACCCCAATTAACTAGATGACCTTTCTGACTGCTCCATATGCTGCGGTTGGCTGAACTTGCTTAGGAATTTTGAGGGTCCTCCTCAAAATTGTGCCCCAGTTTCTGATTGTGGGGGAAATAGAATTTTTTTTGAATTGTGACCAAACCCACAGAGCTGCCTACGTATCCCCTCCTGAATAGTGACCAAACCCACATGTAATATCTTTTGACTACATCTTTGTTGATTGGCTTTGGCCAAATTTCCCCGTCCATCTATGCGAGTATGAGTGCTCCTCCTATCAGTACTCTGTGAACCATGTAAGGACCTTTCCAGTTGGGGGAGAATTTCCCTTTGCCTTCATCTTGATGCAGAAAGATCTTTTTAAGCACCAGCTGCCCCGGTGGACATTCTGTTCTGATAAAGATGGCCGTGACATACTGCATTCATCCTCTTTCCTTCTATGAGGGCTAGTTTCTCATAGCGACTCCTTATCCATTATGCGTTGCTCATTTCGGCTTCTTGCATGATTCTCGGGAAAGGAATCTCTACCTCGGCGGGAATGACAACTTCAGTACCATAAACTAGCAGATAAGGGGTTGCCCCGATTGATGTGCGATCTGTGGTATGGTATCCCAGTAAGCCGAATGGTAGTTTCTCGTGCCATTGTTTGTGATTTTCTACCATTTTCCTTAATATTTTCTTGATGTTTTTGTTGGCGGCGTCCATGGTTACATTCGTTGAGTCCTGTATGGTGTGGATTTCTTGTTCTTGATTTTGAAAGTCTCACACATGGATTTCATCAGATCACTATTGACGTTGGCAGCATTATCAGTGATGCTGGACTCTGGAACTCCAAATCGACAAACAATTCGGTCACGAACAAATTCCGCAATGACCTTGGTCACAACTTTGTGAGATGCAACTTCAACACTTTTTAGTGAAGTAGTCGATGGCCACTAAAATTAACTTGTGCCCTTTCTAGGCGGTGGGCTCGATTGGACCAATGACATCCATTCCCCAAGCAGCAAAGGTCAAAGTTAGCTTGTTGCATTAAGCTCGTTCGGTGGCACTCGTATCATGTATGCATGTATCTAACATTGGTAGCATTTCTGAACATACCAGATGCAATCTGTTTCTATGGTCATCTAAAAGTAGCAGGCCCTGAGTATCTTCTTGGCCAAGACAAAGACATTTATGTGTGGGCCGCAGGTTCTGGCATGTATCTCCTCGAGCAATTTAGAAGCCTCTTTTGCGTCAACACACCTTAGCAGTCCAAGATCAGGAGTTTTTCTATATAGGGTTCCTCCACTCTGGAAGAACTGATTGGACAACCTCCGAAGTGTGCGTTTCTGAGTATGGTTTGCATGCTCTGGGTATTCTCATTTTTCCAAATACTCTTTGATATCATGGAACCAAGGTTTTTCGTCTGTTTCCCCTTCAACGTGAGCACAATATGTTGGCTGATTATGGATCCTTACTGGAATGGGATCAATGAAGTTCTTGCTTGGATGTTGTATCATTGATGACAAGGTGGCCAATGCGTCAACAAACTCGTTCTGAATTCTGGGGACATGTCAAAACTCTATCTTTGTGAACCTCTTCTTCATCTCCTACACATGATGCAGGTAATGTAGTATCTTGGAATTCTTGGTAGCCCACTCTCCTTGAACCTGGTGCACAAGCAAATCTGAATCGCCGATCACCTGTAGTTCCTATTCAAATCAATAATCAGGTTGAGCCCTAATATGCAAGCTTCATATTCTGCCATATTGTTAGTGCAGGGGAATCAGAGTTTTGCCGACACCAGATTGTAAAGACCCGTAGAATTCTTAACTAAAAATGATGCCCGGATAGATCCCCATGTTTATATAACTATAGAAATTCGTAAATCAGACCTTTTTGGAGTGAAAAATACCCCCGACTTGAGGATAGGATTTTTGCAAGTTGGTGCGCATCTGCGGTCCACTATGCGATCGCATAACATGTATGCAGACCGCATAGTTGCCATATACCCGGGAAGATTCCTTTTCCTTTTGGCCCAACTGAAGCTTAATAATGCGGCAAGTTTGTGGACCGTAAAACCGAAATGCGATCGCATTCCGGAGAGAATGAAATGAAAAAGAAGTACCCCCATTTGTTTGAATAAGTCAGGTAGTTGTTTATGTAATGACCCGTAGAATTTTTAACTAGAAACGATGCCC
This sequence comes from Nicotiana undulata, assembly GCA_005239495.1. Taxonomy (NCBI): domain Eukaryota; kingdom Viridiplantae; phylum Streptophyta; class Magnoliopsida; order Solanales; family Solanaceae; genus Nicotiana; species Nicotiana undulata. Next base: position 48,757 of record ML245197.1, read on the forward strand.
GGACAGATCTCCATGTTGATATAACTATAGAAATTCTTAAATCAGACTTTTTTAGAGTGAAAAGTACCCCAGGACTTAGAGAATAGAATTTTTTCAAGTTTATGCAAATTTGCGGTCCACTATGCGACGCATATCAAGTATGCGGACCGCACAATGGTCGCATAGTTGGACAAATTGCTGTCTATTTTGAGGACAGCTATGCGGCCCAAAATGCTATCGCATATCATGTATGCAGGCCGCATAGTTATCCCGTAGTTGCACTTGAGTTTTTGCGGAGGGGGTCATGCGGCGCACTATGCGATCGCATAACAGGTATGCGGACCGCATAGTTGCCGCATACCTGGGCAATTCCTCTTTTTTTTGGCCCAGCTGAAGGCCAATAATGCGGCAGGTTTGCGGACCGCATAACCGGAATGCGATTGCATTCCGGACTGCAAACCTGCACCGGGGCTCCTATTTTCTAATATTTAAAACCCGACCCCTAACCTAATATAACACCCATCCCTCATAATTTTTACTATTTTCTGATAAATAGAGAGAGGAGAGAGTGGGTTCTATTGAAAGAAAGTCCCAACTTCATCAATTTGATCCTCCATCACTGCTCAGGCCTAAATTGATCGAGAAGGACACCATTAATTCACTGCAAGAGGTAAGTTTCTACCCCATCAACCCTAAATTTCAAGATTTTTGTTAAAATGAAACATGGTTAAGTGAGTTCATGAAGATGGGGGTAGGAATCTTGCATGCATGTAACCAACTAGTCCTAATCTAGTGAAGGGAAATGGGTTAGAGTAATCTTTCACTAAAAAGAGGCCATTCAATCTAAAGGAAGACCTAGTGTTTGATAAAACGCTCAAGTGAGTTCAAGACATGATCGTTATTCCTAATTCTAAGTTCAATTATGCCACATTGAGAACTAGATTGAATGTGCTAGAAGGTCCGGTGATTGTGGTAGAAATTAAGGAAAAATTCAAAATCAAGGTATGTATGGCTAACTCTAATCTTCATAGGATAAACCTATTGGTGTTCACTTTCCAGGTATGATTCTCTTGTTTGATTCTCTATGGAGTTTATGTGCCTTATGAGCCAAGTTGGGAAATTCTTGTTTCTATGCCGTTCTATGTTACCCCCATATCATTATGCTAATTACGGGTATGACTTGTGATAATTATGCTCCTTCATCTACTACGTGTGCAAATCCTCTTATGATTCAAAGGATTTACATGATATGAAATATTAATCAGAAGAGTGAAATGATATGACATGTGAATCAAAAGATTAAAAATGACAAAAGTGAACTAAAAGATCAAAGAAATGATGGGTGATGTGGTGAGATGGCCGAGCCGATCGGGCCGGGATCGGACTCCATGCCGTACACATGGAGACACTCGGATTGAGATATGATATTGATGATTGCCTCAATGTTTCAGTTGAGATGGCCCCACCGGTGAGATACCAGATACAACCGGTGAGATACCGGACTCCGTGTGAAAATCCCATGGTGATGATATGAGTTATGATGTTGTTGGTGCCTCACCTAGGATGGATTAGCCGGTTGGGCCGAAACCGGACTTCGTGTGACAACGACATGGTGGTATAGTAATAACAATAATAACACTTGAACTTAAAAGATCATTAACCAAAAGATTGGAAAACGGGATAAGAAACATGGTGACTCTTATTTGTGTTTTCCCCTACTTCGGTGAATTGTTAAATGATTTTTCTATTAGTATCATTGCATGTTGATGTTTATCATGTCTAGAGTAGAGTTTGTTCATACATACTAGTATTATTCAATGGTACTAACGTCCCTTTTGTTGGGGACGCTACATCTTTTTAAATGGATTTAGGTGGTTCTGTAGCAGGTAGCGCCGATCGTTCATAGAGGTGCTTTCTCTTCTTCCTTTCAGCAGTTCTGGTGAGCCCCATTTCCCCCCGGGGCCGTGTGTAGATACATATTGTTCTCTTTTGTACTTTTTATCCCTTTTGAGGTATAGTCGGGGCCTTGTCGCCAGCAGGTCTATGTATATTTCTCCTAACTCTTAGAGGCTCCGTAGACACTCATATGGGTTGTGAATGTATTTTGGGTAGTTGTGGGATTTACTCGTTACCGTGATTTCATATCGCGAATATTGTAATTAGTATGTATGTTTTGAAAGATCTAATGTTGGTAATGGTGAAAGAGGAAAATGGACTTATTGTTATGAATATATGCTTGTGATTTATCTCTTGCTACCTCATGTAAATAATGTATGCTATAAACATGGGGGATAAACGAGTCGGGTAGGAAAGGCTAATTAGGTTGTCTTGACCGGGTCACTCGGTTAGGCGCCAGTCATGTCCCTCCGTTTTGGGGTGTGACAAACTTGGTATCAGAGACTAAGGTTTTAAAAGTGTCCTAGGACGTCTCAGAGCCATGTCTAGTAGAGCCCTTCTTATCAGTGTGTTGTCGACCACATCTATGATTAAGGATAGGAAGGGCTGTAGCGCAAAATGTACTTCTAAGTGTTGCTTGGACATTTGGGAATAATACCCTTCTTCGATATTTTATATAGTGCGGTAGAGCTCAAGATAGGGAGCTTATTTCCTCGTTATGTCTCATTTTTCAGACGAGTAATCCACGAGTCCGAAGCAACGAGGAAGGAATAACCCCACCGACGAATCTGGGGGAAATTGCACATGAGTTCATTGGGAGAATGCGTCAAGCGGTGGGGGGATTGGAAGAACTTGTTGCTAAGGGAAGTGTTCTTGTTCCCACCAATGTCACCGCGTCGCCGGATCATGGGGTGAGAGAATCAAAGAAACGAAGGAGGGTTGTCCCTGCTAAAGAGCTGGGTTGCTCAGTTTGCCAGAAGCGTCACTTGGCAAGATGTTGGATGACTCTTGAGATATGTTATGGTTGTGAAAAGAGGGTGCACAAGATAAATGCCTTAGGATGGGTACATCTATCCCGGTCTCCCCGGTATGTGTAGAGGAATATTTGACGTCGAGATGTGAGTATGCTCAGACACGTGCTTGGGGTGGTAGATCTGGGAAATTCCAAGGGCCTGCACAATAAATCGGTACTGGAATTATTACCCCCGCATTGGATGCTTGGAGGAAGGATGAGGGGGAAGCTTATAAGGTATGCAATAAGGGTGAATATCAGGCCAGTGGGGCGAGTTTGTTTGGTGGACCTCGCTCCCGTTGTGTGAAGTGGCATTCGAGGCTCTACCACCAGGACATGCCATTATGTTATGGGTGTGGGAAGAGAGGCCATATTCATAGAGACTACCGTTCATCCATCCAGGGAGCAGGTTGGGGCATCGCCCAGCCATCCTGTTCTTCAGCTACTAAATCATCAGCACGCCCTCCAGCCCGAGGCACATGAGTTCGTTGGGAGAATGCGTCAAGTGGTAGAGGGATTGGAAGGACTTGTTGCTAAGGGAAGTTTTCTTGTTCCCACCAATGTCACCGCACCGCCGGATTGTGTGGTGAGAGCATCAAAGAAACAAAGGAGGGTTGTCCCTGCTAATGAGCTGGGTTGCTCAGTTTGCTAGAAGCGTCACTTGGGAAGATGTTGGATGACTCTTGAGATATGTTATGGTTGTGGAAAGAGGGGGAACAAGAAGAATAAATTCCCTATGATGGGTAAATCTATCCCGGTCTCCCCGGTATGTGTGGAGGATTATTTGACGTCGAGATGTGAGTATGCTCAGCAATGTTCTTGGGGTGGTAGATCTGGTAAATTCCAAGGGCCTGCAAAACAAACCGGTACTGGAATTATTACCCCCGCATTGGATGCTTGGAGGAAAGATGAGGGGGAAGCTTATAAGGTATTGAAAAAGGGTGAATATCAGGCTAGTGGGGCGAGTGAGTTTGGTGGACCTCGCTCCCGTTGTGTGAAGTGTGGGAAGTGGCATTCAGGGATCTGCCACTTGGACATGCCATTATGTTATGGGTGTGGGAGGAGAGGCCATATTCAGAGGGACTGTCGTTCATCCAGCCAGGGGGCAGGTTAGGGAATCGCCCAGTCATCTAGTTCTTCAGCTGCTACATCATCAGCACGCCCTCCAACCCGAGGCCCTTTAGTACCAGCAAGGCATGGTGCAACTAGGGGTGGTGCATGGGGTCAGGGAGAACCCAGCCGGTTCTATGCCCTGAGTGGTCGTCAGAGTGCAGAAGCTTCTCCAGATGTCGTCACAGGTATTCTGACTGTTCAAACTCATGATGTGTATGCCCTTATTGATCCCGGGTCTTCTTTGTCAAATGTTACTCCTTTTATTGATTCAAGTTTTGGGATAGAACCAGAACAACTTCATGAGTCGTTCTCAGTGTCGACTCCGGTTGGTGTTTCTATTACGGCAGCGCGAGTCCCTTTTGAGGTATAGCCGGGGCCTTGTCGCTGGCAGGTCTATGTATATTTCTCCGAACTATTAGAGGCTCCGTAGATACTCATGTGGGTTGTGAATGTTTTTTGGGTTGTTGTGGGATTTACTCGTAACCGTTATTTCATATCGCGTATATTGTAATTAGTATGTATGTTTTGAAAGACCTAATATTGGTAATGGTGAAAGAGGAAAATGGACTTAATGTTATGCATATATGCTTTTAATTTATCTCTTGCTACCTCATGTAAATAATGTATACTATAAACACGAGGGAGAAACGAGTCAGGTAGGAAAGGCTAATCAGGCTTGCTTGACCGGGTCACTCGTTTAGGCGCCGGTCCCGTCCCTTGGTTTTGGGGCGTGACAGTTTATGAAGTTTATTATCTCTAAATAATTGCATTACTAGTCATATTGTGTAAAGCCACCCCACTCCCCTAATCCCTCGTTCTCTTATGAATCCTTAATTGGTACTACATTTGTGTGTTATTGTGTTAACTGAATTATATGGAATTTGTTTAAGTAACTGAATTATGTGGAATTCTTTGAAGTGTGTTTCGGGGGATCTCTGACAGGTTGATAGGTCTAATTACAAAGGAAACTCTGGCGAAATGTGTAGGAAAAATCGGAGTTAGTGAAAATTTGGGGGTTGGCATATTGTGTTTTCAAACCCAAGTAATTCCCCGATCCTCATTCGAGGACGAATCATTTTAAGTGGGGGAGGATGTAAAGACCCGTAGAATTCTTAACTAGAAACAATGCCCGAATAGATCCCGTGTTGATATAACTATAGAAATTCGTAAATCGAACCTTTTTGGAGTGAAAAATACCCCCAGACTTGAGGATATGATTTTTGCAAGTTGGTGCGAATCTGCGGTCCACTATGCGATAGCATAACAGGTATGTGGACCACATAGTTACCGCATACCCGGGTAGATTCCTTTTCCTTTTGGCCCAGCTGAAGGCCAATAATGCGGCACGTTTACGAATCGCATAACCGGAATGCGATCGCATTTCGGACCGCAAACCTGCATCGGGGCTTCTAATTTCTCATTTTTAAAACCCGACCCCCAGCATAATATAACACCAATCCCTCATAATTTTTAACTATATTCTAATAAAATAGAGAGATGTGAGAGTGGGTTCTAATGAGAGAGAGTCCCAACTTCTTCAAATTTGATCCTCCATCACTGCTCAGGCCTGAATTATCGAGTTGGACACCATTTCTTCACTACAAGAGGTAAGCTTCTACCCCATCAATCCAAAATTTCTAGATTTTTGTTAAAATGAAACATGGTTAGGTGCCTTCATGAATATGGGGGTAGGAATGTGGCATGCATGTAACCAACTAGTCCTAATCTAGTGAAGGGAAATGGGTTAGAGTAATATTTCACTAAAAAGAGGCCATTCAATCTAAAGGAACACCTAGTGTTTGATAAAACGCTCAAGTGAGTTCAAGACATGATCGTTATTCCTAATTTTAAGTTCAATTATGCCACATTGTGAACTAGATTGAAGGTGCTAGAAGGTCTGGTGGTTGTGGTAGAAATTAAGGAAAAATCCCAAATCAAGGTATGTATGGCTAACTCTAATCTTCGTGGGATAAACCTATTGGTGTTCACTTTTCGGGTATGATTCTCTTGTTTAATTCTATATGGAATTTATGTGCCTTATGTGCCAAGTTGGGAAATTCTTGCTTCTATGTCGTTATATGTTACTCCCATATCATTATGCTAATTACGGGTATGACTTGTGATAATTATGCTCCTTCATCTACTACGTGTGCAAATCCTCTTATGTGATGGGTGTGGTAGATGTGAAAGATTGAATGAAATGTGAATCAAAAGATTGAATTGATATGAAATATGAATCAAAGGATTGACATGATAAGAAATATTAATCACAAAAGTGCAATGATATGAGATGTGAATTAAAAGATGGAAAATGACAAATGCGAACTAAAAGATCAAAGGAATGATGAGTGATGTCCTAGGGTGATATGGCTCAGACGATCAGTCCGGAATCGGACTCCATGTCGTACACATGGAGGCATTCAAATTGAGATATGATATTGATTATTGCCTCACTGTTCTAGTTGAGATGGCCCCGCCGTTGAGATACTGGACTCCGTGTGAAAATTCCACGGTGATGATATGAGATATGATGTTATTAGCCGGTCGGGCCGAGACCAGACTTCGCATCACAATGACGCAGTCGTTTAGTAATAATAATAATACTTGGACTTAAAAGAATATTAACTAAAATATGGCAAAATGGGATAAGAAACATAGTGACTCTTGTTGGTGTTTTCCCTTACCTCGGTGAATTGTTATATGATTTCTCTATTTGTATCATTACTTGTTGATGTTTACCCTATCTAGAGTAGGGTTTGTTCATACATACTAGTACTATTCAATGGTACTAACGTCCCTCTTGTCGGGGGCGCTACATCTTTTTAAATGGATGTTGGTGGTTCTGTAGCAGGTAGCGTCGATCGACGATAGTGGTGCTTTCTCCTCCGACCTTCAGCAGTTCTGGTGAGACCCATTTGCTCCCGGGGCCGTGTGTAGTTACATGTTGACCCCCTTTGTACATGTTCTCCCTTTTTGAGGTATAGCCGGGGCCTTGTCGCCGGCAGGTCTATGTTTATTTCTCCTTACTCTTAGAGGCTCCGTAGACACTTATGTGGGTTGTGTATATATATATATTTTGGGTAGTTGTTGGATTTAATTGGAATCATGATTCCGTATCGTAAATATTATAATTAGTACGTATGTTTTAGAAGATCTAACGTTGGTAATGGTGAAAGAGAAAAATGGACTTAATGTTATGAAAATATATATGCTTTTGATTTATCTCTTGCTACCTCATGTAAATAATGTATGCTATAAACACGGGGAGGAACGAGTTGGGTAGGAAAGGCTTATCAGGCTTGCTTGACCGGGTCACTCAGTTAGGCGCTGGTCCCGTCCCTCAGTTTTGGGGAGTGACACGGATAATTTTGACTAATTTTTGATACCAAAACAGCTCCGATGCCAACTCCTTTGAAGTTCACCGCCCCATCGAAAAACATTCTACAACCATATTATGCTTCAAAAATGTTTTCTCCTACAAATGATACCTCTTCATCAGGAAAATACATTTTCAAGGGTTCGTATTCTCCTCCTACAAGTTTTTCAAAAAGGTGATCTGCCAATGCTTGTCCTTTGACTGCCTTCTGAGTTACATAGATGATGTCGATTTTGCTCAGCAAGATTTTCCATTCGGCTAGCTTTCCAGTAGGCATGGGTTTCTGAAAGATATATTTCAAGGGATCCATTCTCGATATGAGATATGTAGTATAAGCACAGAATTAGTGCCTTGGCTTCTAAGCTATCCACGTTAGAGCGCAGCAAGGGCGTTCTAGTAGAGAGTACCGTGCTTCATAAGGAGTGAACTTCTTAATCAAGTAATAGATGGAATGTTCTTTCTCCCTGTCTCATCGTGTTGTCCTAAAACACAACCGAAAGCTCCATCTAACTATGCAAAGTAGAGTAGTAGTGGTCTACCTGGCTTCAGTGGGACTAAGACTGGTGGTGTGGAAAAGTATTCCTTGATTCTGTCAAAAGCCTTTTGACAATCCTCGATCCAACTGGTTGTCGCGTCCTTCTTCAGCATCTTGAAAATCGGCTCACATATAACTATGGATTGTTCTATGAAACGGCTGATGTAGTTGAGGCATCCCAGGAAACTCATCACATCTTTCTTGCTTTTTGGTGGTGGTAATTCTTGGATGTATTTGATCTTTGATGGGTCCAACTCTATTCCTCGGCAACAAACGAAGAATCCCAACAACTTTTTGGTAGGAACCCCGAATGCACACTTTGCGGGATTTAGTTTCAGGTTATACTTCCGTAGCCGGTTAAAGAATTTCCTCAAGTCTGCTATGTGATATGCGGCCTTTTTGGATTTAATGATGACATCATCCACATATACCTCTATCTCTTTATGTATCATGTCATGAAAAATGGTTGTCATGGCCCTCATGTAGGTGGCTCCAGCATTCTATAGACCGAATGGCATCATTTTGTAGTAGTACACTCCCCACGGTGTAATGAAGTCTATTTTCTCGAATTCTTCCTCGTCCATCCAGATCTGATGGTAACCTGCGAAGCAATCTAGAAAGGACTGGAATTCATGCTTGGCGTTATTGTCGATCAGAATGTGTATATTTGGCAGCCGAAAATCATCCTTTGGGCTTTCTCTGTTGAGATCATGATAATCAACACAGACTATGACTTGCCCATCCTTCTTCGGAACATGCACAATTTTGGCTAACCAGGTTGGATATTCAACTACTCTGTGGACCTTGGCTTTGATCTGCTTAGTAACCTCCTCTTTAATTTTCAGACTCATATCTGGCTTGAATTTTCTAAGTTTCTGCTTTACCGTAGGACACATTGGGTTTGTGGGTAGATTGTGGTCCACTATGGATGTGCTCAATCCAGTCATATCATCGTATGACCGTGCAAAGATATCCTTATATTCTTTCAGGAACTGAGTGTATTCCTCTTTCTCTGACGGTGACAAATGGATGCTCATGCGGGTTACCTTAACGATTTCAAAATATCCCAAGTTGACTATCTCAATCTCGTCCAGGTTGGACTTGGGATTGTTCTAAAAATCATCTACTTCTCTGACAATCTCCTCAGGTATTACATCCTCTTCTTCTGAATCACTGTCCTTTTGTTGCGTTGTCTCATTACATGTCATAGTTGTCGGTTCATCAAGATAGGAAATAGTAATGTTGTAAGGATAAAGATATGAAAGGAAATTAGTAATAATAAAACATCAAGCCATTTAAAGAATCAAACAAAATGATTTTTTCAGAAAAAGTAAACAATGTTATTCAACCTTGCTACCCCGGGACACGTCGGCCCCTTGATGGTCTAACAGTCCAGTTCTTGAGGAATGCTCCTCTCTCCATAGCTAGGATAGTAGGGCCTTCCTCCTCCTCCTCCTCGACAATCACACAGCAGTCCATATCATCATCTTCCAAGAACAGATTCCTCAATGCTGCTAGCGCTTCTTCTTCCTCTGATCCGCATATGATATTGGCCTGGTGGAAGGTCTGACTTAAGGGCGGCACGAGTGTCTCAAGAGGGTAGTATGGACCATGCCACGGTGATGACCAATCATCGTATTCCTTCTACGTGTACTGATATCCCAGCCGAAAGGTCGTGCTATGGCGTTTCAGCTGTATTGGCTTGGAGATACCCTGAAGGTTTTTACCGAGCCCCTTGCCAATTTCGTACCCTTGCCATGCCAATATGCTTTCAATCTTGCTACTCCACCACTTATCATTTTCGATTGCGATAATACGCTCGATGCGGTGGCAGGTTTCTCCACCTAACTTTCTTTTGTTTTCTACCACTGGAACAATTTGATTGGTGTAAATAGGGTTGCTCCTGTCTCCATGGATGATCACTTCTTGATGGTTCCACTAAAACATTATAGCCTGGTGCAAAGTAGATGATACAGCCCCAGCGACATGTATCCACGGTCGTCCCAACAGCAGATTGTGGGAGGCTGATATGTCTAGCACATGAAACTCAACGTCAAACCAAGTGGGACCCATCTGCAAGCAGAGATTAGTTTTCCAATGGTAGCCCTTTGAGACCCATCAAATGCTTTCACGTTCATAGTTCCCGCTCGTATCTCATGTAAACCCTTGCCCAACCTCTTCAGAGTTGTCAACGGGCAAATGTTGAGGCTGGATCCTCCATCTATCATAACTTTGGCGATGAATTTATCTTCACATTGCACTGGGATGTGCAGCGCCGTGTTATGACTTAACCCTTCAGGCGGTAGCTAGTCCTCATGGAAAGTGATATTGTGGCTTTCTATCACCTGCCCTACTATGTTGGCCATTTCTCCGCTAGTGATGTTATTGGGCATATATGCTTCATTCAACACCTTCATCAGAGCATTTCTCTGTGTCTCAGAGTTTTGCAACAATGACAGGATGGGTATTTGGGCGGGAGTCTCAATAACAGGCGTTTTACTCGAGGCTTGCTTACTGGTTTCTCCCCAATGTTCAGGTGTATAAACCCTTCATGTTCTGGTCATTCCTTGTGCAGCGCCAGATTCCTCCATTTTAACTTTTCCTTTTCTTCTAGCTTCGGCTACATAATCCCAAGGTACATCATTGGAAGTGAAGGGTGGTGTGGATGCCACCATTACAATGAAAGGTGTAGCCACCTCCACCTCAAATGGAGCGGGTGTTGCTGCAGGTAGGGTTACTTCTACTTCAAAAGGAACCGATGCGTCTACCTCGACTTCAATTGGAAATTGTACCTACACCACAATGGGATTGAGCGTGACTGCAGGTTTCTTAGGATCATCACCTTCTCGAAGAAGCCCAATTGATCCCTCGGGATCCCACTCTTCATCAGTTTCTATCACATTGACCCCTTCACCCCTATAATCTGGGAGGGACTGTTGCGGACATTAGGTGATGTTTCCTTTCCCTGTATGACCTTAATAGCAATCAAGGTTTGGATCTTGTCTTTCAAGGTACGTCACTCATCAATAGTGTGCCTGTCACGCCCCAAAACCGAGGGACACGACCGGCGCTCAACCGGAGGATCCCAGTCAAGCGGACCTGGAATTGCCTTTCCTATCCCACGCGTTACCCCGTGATTTCAATATACATTATTCATATGAAATAGCCATTTAGACTAAAGCATAAACTTACAACTTGAATTCATTTCTACTTTTTATCATTACCAACATATGATACCAAATACTTACAAAATACATACAACATTTACCAACGTGGATCACGATTCCGAACCGTACCATTACTTACCCAAAATACATATGTACACTACCCACATTGTGTCTCTGGAGCCTCTACGAATACTAGGAACTTAACCAATACTTGTCGGTGACAAGGCCCCGGCTATACCTTACAATACACAATAAACTCAAAGAAGGTGGCATGAACCACACATGGCCCCGAGAGGAAGTGGGGCTCACCAATGCAGCTGACGGAATGGAGAGGAGGCACTACTGTCGGTGGGCTGAATTACCTGCTATGGAACCACCTACAATCATCATAAGAATGTAGCGCCCCCGGCAAAAGGGACGTCAGTACATTTGAATTGTACTGGTATGTATGAACAAACTTTATCCCAAGTACAATAAACAATGCACAGATAAGAGACGGTTAATAGAACCAACAAGCTTTGCACAGAAAATAGAAACAACCAAAATCAAGAGTCCACAGTACTAGTATGTATGAACAAACTTCATCCCAAGTACAATCAAGCAATACACAGATAAGAGACAGTAATAGAACTCACAAACATTGCACGTAGGAAGAAACAACCAAAATCACAAGTTTCACAATCTCTCCTTTTCCCTTTCCAACATTTCCATATTAAAGAGTTTCATATATTTTCATTTCAATAGTGATTATGATCACTTTTCCACGTCAACATTTTCAATTCACAATTCAACCATAGAGAATTTCATTATAAGAACACAATTTCAATATAACCCACTATACATATGAGTTCAAGTCACAACAAAGAGATACCAAAATAATCACAATTAAAGTTCCATAGGTTCTTATTTCAACACCATCACACTCCACCATTATTCCTTCTCAACATTCCACCCTTATTTCTACCTGTTGCGGCACGCAACCTGATCCCACCTGACAATCATATTTATTTATTATGTTGCGGCGCGCAACCCGATCCCACCGGACAATCACAACTCAGCCTTATTACATGATGATGCGGCTTGCAACCCGATCCCACCGTACAATCATATTCCACCCTTATTCCTCTTGTTGCGGCGCGCAACCCGATCCCACCGTACGATCACATTCCATGGCAACAATAACAGTTCACAATTCGATCATAAGGCTTCATATCATCATGAGTAGAATTTCATAACAACCAAAAAATCATGTGTTCACAACGTCCTTTATCAACCATTAATTCAACCACATTTAATAACAACAAAAATCAACATTTCAATCACAAGGATCTTCATCATCAAGAATATGAATTCATTACAACCGAACATACACATGAAAGCAAAGGCACAATAATCTCTACCAAGTAGTGAGTCATGTACGGTCCTCCAAAACCATTTAGATTAGTCAATTCAATTCACCTTTCTTTCCCATCATTCACTACACAGCCCTCAACACTTGGATACATTCAACAATTGAGTTCATTACCATTTTAACTCATTTAATACCACTTTCCTTCACATTGATAAGTTCAAGCATATAACGAGCATCAACATATAGTTCCATTAGATAAATCCACATTTCCTTTCCATTATTTACTTCACAACATTTAGCACTTAGATACATTCAACAATTGGATTCATTATCATTTCTTTCGTTTTATAGTACATCCTTTCATACCGAGGTATTCAACAGTTAACGAGCTTTGCACATGATAGAGTAAGCACAAAGAATCACCGTTTTCATAATCTCATATAGCATGGTGGTATGGCAATCAACTAGGACAATCAGAGAATAGAATCTTTTGTCACAACACATTAGAACAATCAATTCACATATTCTCAAACAAAGTACACATACCGTATGCTCGGACACCAACAAGAGGATTCTACAAAGGTTAAAGTTAGCCATAAAAAACCTCAAAGAGCTTTTCCTAAAGTTTAGACAATACCCCAACACCTCTAGCCATAACGATCTATAAGAAGATAGCGAAAATCGATTAATAATTAGGAAGATTACCCATGGTGTAACTCTCTTAGGAATTTCATCAAACACCTAACATGTGAAGTAGACTACAAGGTATAGAAATGGTAATTCGTTCTTCCCTCAAGCAATTTTAACATGAACTACCCAAATTAGTTCTTTAACATCACATACTACAACTTAGTCCCACATGCATGGCCTATTTCTAACCCCCACCACATATATGAACCCTTAACCTCTTGCATGGAATTTTTGGAAGTAGAACTTACCCGTATGTAAGACAATCTATGGTTATCTTTCTTGATTCTTGAAGACTTGATCAAGATTTGAATGATTATGAAGTTAGGACCCTTCTTTATCTCTCTATATGCTCTCATTTATCTCTAAAATCAGTAGAAAATGACCCCAAATGAAACCCTTAAACCTATTTATGAAAATGGGGTCGGGTTATAAAAATAGGAAAAATAAGCCTCCGAAACAGGGTCTGCGATCGCATAATGGATCGCAGAACACACATGCGGGCCGCAGAGTGAATCGCAGAATCGCTGCCCAAAACTGGGCTACACTGGCCCAGTCTACAACCAGGTTTGAGATCGCAGATCAAAAATGCGGACCGCATTTTGATTCTGCGATCGCAGATTCGACACAGGATCGCATTTTTCTAGCCTTCGGTAATTTGACCATAACTTTGCGTAGGAATGTCCAAATGACGAACAGTTTAAAGAGTTGGAAACTAGACTAGAAGACCTTTCATTTGATAGGTTATTCATCACATAATACATTATACATAATTAGATAAGCTCGTTCAAATTGTGTACTAAAGCAAGTACCTTTGGAATTTTAGCCTAATATGGAATTCTCCCATTTTGCTTAGCCTTAGGCTTCCCTTTGGACCTCACATCACTTATTATATGAATCATGAACTAATTCACCACATCCAATTCATTTACATCATATTTAAAGCACATAAAATATTACAATTAGTCTACCTGGCACCCCGAATCCTATATTGCTTAGCGAAATTTTTTTTCGGAGCATTACAATGCCCCCTAATACCAGAATGGTACGCACAACTTTTGTTTGGATTGACCCATTGAGATGAATTATCCATTGCCACAACGAGAGTAGGGGTGACATAACTAGCAGCTTTCAACCTTTCGTACAACTGGTCAATAGGTTCAGCAATGGTGGTTTATTATCTGGGTGGTTTGCGGTCAAAATTGGGCCTGGGTTTTTGGTAGTCTGGATGAGTTGGAGGTGACTAATAATTGGATGGTTGGAAATTATAGGCATAGTAGGCGGTAGCAGGTTGGGAATATCTGGGAGGTGATAGTTGGTATGTGGGTGGAGGTGTTTGGTATACAAATAGAGTTTTCGGGCCTTGGTCAACCATTACTGTTCCTACTTATTTCTTTTTCGATATGCCAAATGATTACAATGCTTTGTTCATGGCCTGCAGTGCCTCGAAATTCGTCACCATTCCACTTTTAATACCTTCCTCGATCCTCTCTCCAAACTTGACTATTAGCCTTTCGCAATATTGTGGATCATGTGCCCTGACAATGAACTTGGTCATATGTTCCTTATCTAATGCCGACCTAACCTTTGCTGCTTCTGACCTCTACCGAGTAGCGTACTCGTAGAAAGTCTCTGTTGGTTTCTTTCTTGAGGTTCTGGATATAGAAAACATCCGGGGCATTTTGTGTGTTGAATCTGAACCTGTCCATGAAATCTTACGTCATGCTCACCCAATTAGCCCATTTTTTGGGATTTTTGTTTATGTACCAAGACAGGGAATCTCCAGTAAGGCTTCTCATGAACAGCTTCATGCGAATCCTTTCGTCTTTTCCAACCCCCACGAGCTTTCCATAGTAAGTTCTCAGACGAACCTTGGGGTCACTCGTTCAATCAAACATTTTGAACTTGGGAGGTTTGTAACCCATGGCAGTTCCACATCCGGCTGTATGCATAAATCTTCGTATTTTAGACCTTCAATCCCTTTACCTCCTTTAACACCCTGAACTCGGCTTGTTAGTTTCTTGAGTTCCTCAGCCATGTTCTTGATGAGCAGGTCATTCTTGACGAATTCTGGTGTATATGAGATTGGTTGAGTGAAGTGATGTAAGGTTTCCACGTATATAGGGTTGTTCTGGTAAATGCCAGGAGGTTGGGTGTAGTGGTGATCATTGGTGGAGTTCTGGGGTTCAGGGATAGGTTATGGGGTATTCTAAGGAGTGTGATAGGTAGTTTGCGGGTATTGAGTAGGGAGATGCTAATTTTGAGGAGGGGTTGTATATTGGTGAGGTGCAGGAGGATTCTGAGGGCGTTTGTTGGGTGTGTTATGAGGCGGTACAGGATTCTGGGTATTTGGGTGATTGACAGCTGCGGCATTCAGTGTGAGGGAGAGATTTGCCAAGTTACGGACCTTATCAAGATCACCCTGAAGTTCAACTATCTTCTTCTCAATCCGCAAAACCAAATTTGGGGCCTGAGTGCCCCGACCATCGGAAGTTTCTACATTCTCAACATGTAAGGCATTGTCTTTTCTGATGCCGTTCATATCATCCATTTTAGATTTCCCTTTGCTTTTTGGTATACTTGGACAAGGAGAAGGTGGAGGACCTCTGGATCTGGTATGATAAGCTGATGATGCCAGTATGCGTGAACCAACCTTGGGGGATGGGAATAATCGAAAAGAAAGAAAAAAAAAAGGTAGCCAAGTCAGTAAGAGTTCTGAAAAGAGTATTTGCAGTATTTTATACACATAGTACGGGAAAGTAAATTTGCATCCTAATTTGGGAGCCTCGTTGTGCCCGAGCAAGGCCTAGAGACAAGTTGATTTGGAGAATTTCAGTGCCAATAATTTCCTCATTTCACTAATGTAAAAATAGATGAATCTAAAATGACGCTATATAAGATAAGTCGCTAGTTGCACTTAGACATATTACATTTGAAAAGCAAATAAACCTAATCTACTTTGTCCCATAAGGACCTTCCCCAGAATTGATCTTCCTGGCCCCATCAATATGGTTCCCCAAGTCGCGCATGCCCACCACCAGGTATACCCTTGCTAGATTTTCTCCTTCGCTCCCCTCAGCATTATGGAAGTCGGCGACTCTCTTCCATATCTTCTCTTCCAGCTCCATCAAACCCTGCTCCAGATTTTCCATCCTTTCATTAGACTTGATAGACATTTCCCTCCATTCATTGATTAGTTCCATGTCAGTCTTGTGTTGCTCCAGGTGCTTGGCCTCGGAATCATGAACCCTTTTGCGCAGTTTGTTTTATTTGACTTGGGCTTCAGCAACTTCGTCTATGACCTTGTTTCCTTGACCGATTCCCGGCTCAACTATCCATGTTATGTTTTCTTCCAACCATGATAGGTAAAATCTTACATGCCCTGCGTGATACCTGTCTAGCTTAATGGTGTCCTTTTCTACAATAATCTTTGAGTTCCACATATGCTGAGCTTCACATTTCTATGGGATGTAGTCATCGTGAATATCAGCCTTGTAGTGCCTGATTTTATCAACTCGCGGTACGACTTGCTTCATGCCTGCTTGTCTCACAACCCTGATGGGAACATAAGGGTATATTACCCTTAACCCAATCAACACCAAGTGCGGAGCGTCCCTAGATCTGATGATGAACTCGTCAGTAGGGAACCATTCGAACATCCTTGAACCTGATCCTCAGCCAAGTTGTCAAAAAACTGCACCAATTATGTAGCACTCTCTAGTTGAGCAAACCTGTCTGGGATATAAGTCATTCTCTTAGGGTGATGTAAAGCTATACGATGATTCCACGGCCTTCGTGGAAATTCTTGATGGTATTGACCTCTCTGGAGATGCTCTAACAACTAAACCTGTAGAAGCAGATTACGAACCTCGAAGTGTTTCAACCCCTTCTAGCAGCGGTCCAAGGCCCAATATATGTATGATATGATCATAGGGACAATGGTATATGTTTTCCACTCGATCCCCTCCATTAAGGTTTTAGTCACAATGGTTAGTCTAGTGTGAATTATGTCCCCTTGCAATGGAAACACTATCATACCTAGGAAGCAGACGATGAACACGAAAATCCTGCGATGAATACAACCCAAGGAAGTGATAGAGAATTCATCATGGAATATACGATAGTATTTTCTATGACCATATCATTCATAGAGGTAGTCAAAGGGTATGTAGGACTTCTTCAGGCACTCCAAATCGTCGTTCTTTTTCAAACCCATCATTTTCAGAAACCCCCTAGCGGTACGGTTTTCCGGCACCAATAAACCGGGACTGTCCCAAGGTAGCCCAGCGAATCCCCTTATTTCTTCCAAGAGAGGGGTCATTTCTATGTTTCCAAAGAGAAACACAGATCTTTCTCGTCCCAGAATATTGTGGCAGCTTCAATCAACATATTATTCGGTTGGATGTCCAATAAAGAAGGCAAATTTTCCAGGCCCTTTTTCACATGCTTTTTGTCACTTGATGAAAGATCTTCCCACCAATCTAGCAACAATGGTGGTATGTTACGAACCATGCCGAACCTAGGTACTTCGTGCCTTATTTTTTGCAAAACAAATAATGTTAGACCATTTCCCCCTAAATATTCGACTATTTATACATTAGTGATTAGCATATTGGCACTTATTTCTCCAAATTAATGCACAGATCATGGTTGCATCTTTTGGGATTATGGAAACTACGGTAGACTTTTGGACAAGGCTTTTCTTAAAGGGTTATTATGTGGGAAACATATTAACCTTGGCTAGGTTTGACCATGATGCATGTACAATTAATCAAAGTAAGGTTTCTATAGAGGTCTAGACTGGTAGCCTCAAGCGGACAACTTGAGGAGAAAAGGCACGGAACTGTGGACTCCACCGCTAATCGACTAGTTTTACGGCAAATAAGCCTTTCTAAATTCAAAGGGGTGATATATAGGAAGAGCTCAAACACATATCAAGCGTTGCTATGGTATTGATTACGCACGAGTGGAGTATGATGCCGAGCATGATTTATGCAACGGAAAATAGCATGTTGTCACGTATTTTCACGTTGAAAAAATGATAAATGTGGTATTTAATAATTGAAAAGGAGTTTAAGAAAGAAAACAAAGAGACAAGTAAGTTTTCATAGTAAAGATAAATCACAAATGCTTGAAAATAGGCAAATAAATTCACATAAAGTGGGAAAGAGAAAGGGTGTGCAAGTGTTAACGGAATAAAGCATTCTTAACTAATTCACAAAAGATCAAGTTAGTTATGGTAAAAGCCTAAGGGTTATTCCCAGCAGAGTCGCCATGCTGTCGTGCCCCTTTTTCCTCGCGAAATCGGGTTTCGACATTTTTGAGATAACTCCCTTCCTTTTGGGATGGGGCATGAGATTTGAAGAGTCGCCACCTAACAAATTAAGGTGCGTTAGGGAACCTAGAGTAATGAACTCATAAAACTAGTTTGCACTACCAGAGATCGGGTAAGATATCAAAATTACCTTGAGGGGATGGTGTTAGGCACCCCTCGAGGTCCACAACGGTGGGTCCCAGCCGAACTTAATTAAGCGAATTAGTCTTAAAGGCAAATAAAGCAATTTGGATAACTATACAATACTTCAAGCAAGATTAAAGGGGTCTTAGGTTTTTTAGCCTACAGGATCATTTCCATGCAATACTTGCTAACTTTCCCCAAGTTGGGGTGCTACTCATAGTATTAGGGCACGTGTCATCATCTCCTTTACTACCCAATTACTATATTTCAGTTATTACCTAAGCGTTCTAATAGCTTCTAACTCGTGCCTTATGCGTGCATTACCCGTCCCTTACCAGTGGTCCTGGAGGTGTTTAGGACCTCTATTTGGGGTAGTTCTAAACTAACCAATGTTGCTTAAAATGAGAAAAAGCTAGGCGACAAACAAAATTCAGATAGGACTATCATATAAGGGGGGAAATAAGGGCTCATATTAGTCTCCACAAATAGACAACAAATGCACGCAATTAAATCAGACAACTTTATTGATTTAGGATCTTATAGGCAGAATATCTAGATGAGTAGAACAGAATATAAGACATCAGTTTTATTAAGGCGAGCATTGGTACCTATCAATTTGCCTATTGATTTTATTAAGCTTTGAATCTGGACATATTTCATGTAGCAAGAGGTCATAATTGTTAGGCCCAAAATTCTTAATAACCCTAAGTTTTCCTAAATGATAACTAGTGCAGAATTCTATAGGCATGGCATCTACAACTGTTAATTATAGACCTATAACATAGTTTCTAAGCGAGTTACTCATTCTAACTCATAAAGACAGGTTTTATCTTTTTTAGATCTTATAGGCATGCTTTCTAATTTTGCAGAACTAATTAGCTCCTATAGACATGATTTCTAAGTGTTGACTTGATTAAACTCCTATGAACATAATCTCTAAGTTTACAAACTGATTCCACCCTATAGGCATGATATCTATTAGTTTGAATCCTATAGACATGCTTTCCAGATTTTGAAACTGATTTTTTATTTCCTATAGGCATGATATCTAAATTAAGGCTGATTTTTTATTCCATATAGGCATGAAATCTATTAATTACATGTGGGTCGAATTTTCAAACACATTTCCAAGAAAGTTTATTAATTTACAAAAATAAGATCATATACGCATGATCACTAATGCACATTGAGATTGGAAATATGTACAGAACCGCGTCCCGAAACTTAGAAATTTTTATACAAAAGTGTTCTTCGTCCTCTCACGAGTCCAGCCCCAATGTGTCAGAGTTCGGAGGAGTCTCAAGGACCTGTCACGACCCCAAATCCTAACAGACCGTGATGGCGCCTATCGTGGAACTAGGCTAGCCAACCATCACTTTACTACGCATTTGTTAAATTACAAGAGTTCACAATTTAATAATAAGCATGCAACCATAGCATAAATAATGAAATTAATATTAACGCCCCAATAATTGTCTAACCAACCTCCCAAGAACTGGAGGGCAATAGTCATGAGCATCTAAGAATAAATAAATCTAAATCTGCTAAAACTATAATATATGTCTCTGAATCAAATACTAAAGCTAAATAGGGAAGGGAAGTGGAGAAGCTGTGGACGCTAGACAGCCACCTCGAAATCCCGTGAAATGCTGCTATCGAACCTGCGTCAGCTACTGCTGCGAGCTAGTGCCTGGATCTGTGCACATAGGCACATGGAGTCTTTATGAGTACGCCAACTCAGTAGTAATGAAAATAAATCGCAGTCTGAGTAATATAAACACACAGAACATGTACACAATTCCACAAACAAGTAAAACATCAAGTCACCAAGTAGTATTCAGCAATTTTATAAGTTCGAAATTAGTTTCCAGAAAACCTTTGAGAACAAATAAATAACGATATATCTCAGTAAAATCCTCTGTAAAACTCAGTTTGAAAACGAAGTAAATCATAGTTTGAAAACTCACTAAAAATCTTCATAAAACTGCCCCTTGGGCCATAATCATTTCTCGTAATAATATATTTCAGTATCAGCCCATCAGGCAACCTCACAATCACTCTGCCCATCAGGCAACCTCACAATCACTCTGCCCATCAGGCAACCTCACCATCATTCTGCCCATCAGGCATCCTCACCATCACTCTGCCCATCAGGCATCCTCACAATCACTCATCATAAGCCCCGCGGGCATTACTCAATCGGTACCGGCGCTCACTAGGGGTGTGTTACAGACTCCGGAGGGGCTCCTACAGCCCAAACACTATAATAAGCCAACATGGCAAAATTCACACACAATATAGGCTCGCAGCCTCACTCATATCATATCATCCTCACAATATAAGCCAACAGCCTCACTCAGTCAGACACTCTCAATTTGCCCTTCAGGCCATAATATACCGGGTTCTCGACCCAAAAACAGTGTTTCATTTTCAAGAAGTAGTATCAAAATACTCTGAGTGTCAAAACAATTTCACAGAAAAGACTGAGTGAAAAATCACAACGTATCAGTGAGGAAAATAGTAAAAACATCCCTCAAGGGGTAAATAGATCGGCACTAGGCCCCAAACATGGCTTACAGCCCAATTCATATCATAATAAAATAATACTAATTTAAGCATAGGCTTAGAAATTTGTTTCGCAACTCAATAGTCGCCTAAATAGTAAAGATGTTTCCAAAGTTCCCACCTTTTCATTCAAAACCCGTGAGAGGGTGCATAGTTCGGGGTTTCATACCCTCAGGACTGGATTTAAAGACATTACTTACCTCAAAACTAGCCCGGAATTATTCTGCAATGCGCTTGCCTCTCAAATCAACCTCCGAAGGATCCAAATCTACCAAGTTCAGATTTTTATCATCAATATGTTCTTAAGGAACAATTTCAATTCGAAAGATATCAAATTTAACCCAAAAATTCGAAACCGGTCAAAACTCGACCACCGGTCCCGCGTCCCGAAACTCAGAAATTTTTATACAAAAGTGTTCGTCGTCCTCTCACGAGTCCGTACATAAAAAGAACACCAAAATCGGAGTTCGTTTGACCCCTCAAATCGACCCTTAAAGGTCTCATAATCTCAAGCCCTAAAACCCAGTTTTTCTACTGATTTTCCAAGAATTTTCACTGGATTTAGGTTCTATAATAACCCATAATCGTTTTTTAATGACTAGAACACTTACCTCAATGAAGAACAAGGATTTCCCTCTTAAAATTCGTCCCCAAGAGCTCTTTTCCGTACAACAATGGTGTAAAAAGGGGTTTAAGTCGCGGAGGAAATATTTAAATACTGCCCAATTAATTGTTCTTCGCGATCGCAGCTTTTCCCCTGTAATCGCACAGTGCACTCACTTCCACCTCCGCGATCGCAGCCCCAGGCACGCGATCACACAGTGCTTTTGACCAACGACCCCACGCGACCGCACTAGCTTACCTGCTCGACCTCCGCGATTGCGGGCACACCTATGCGATCGCAGAGTGTAAATTCTGCCCCTTCTCAAAATTCTCTACACGATCTGGACTCATTTCACGCGATCGTAGAGAGTAAAAATCTGCTGCACTAACACCAGAAAACCAGCAATTGCTCTAAGTCTAAATGAGTCTGTTAATCACCCGAAATCAATCCCGAGCCCCTCGGGACCCCAACCAAATATACCAACACATACCATAACATGATTCAAACTTATTCGCACTCTCGAAACACCAAAATTACATCGGATTCAAGCTTAAGAACTTCGAAAATTCTAAAATCCACCAATGACGCTGAAACTATCCAAAACAACTCCGATTGACCTGAAATTTTGGGGACAAGTCCAAAATGACATTACGAACCTGTTCCAACTGTCGAAATTCCATTCCGACCCCGATATCCTATTTTCCACTGCCGTACGAAAATTGCCAAAACATAACTTTCGCAAATTCAAGCCTAATTCTACACCGGACATCACAAATTTATTCTGAACACACTCCTAAGTCCCAAATCACCTAACGAAGCTATCCGAGTCATAAAATCCGCATTCTGAGGTCGCTTACCAATAAGTCAACTCTTAGTTGACTTTTCCCATTTTAAGGCTATTTTTAAGGACTAAGTGACTGAATTCTCACTACAACCATTCGATTTCAAGCCTATCAGCTCTAATACATCAAATACAGTATAACCAATCTATAACATGTATATAAAAATAATTATAATGCAGGTTTTACGTAACGACGGACCGGGTCGTGACATTCTTCCCCTCTTAAACAAATGTTCGTCCTCGAACGAGTCTAGGAACATACCTGGAGTCTCAAACAAGTGAGGATACTTGCTCTGCATCTCCCGCTTGGTCTCCCAAGTAGCTTCCTCCTTTGGCTGACCTCTCCACTGCACCTTCACTGACGCTATATCCTTAGACCTCAACTTTCTGACCTCACGAGCTAAGATTTCTACTAGCTCCACCTCATATGACATATCTCCCTCGAGCTGAACTGTATTGAAGTCTAACACATGAGACAGATCAGCAACGTATTTTCTGATCATCGACACATGTAAGACCGGATGAACACTCGACAAGCTTGGTTGCAACACAAGTCTATAAGCCACCTCTCCAACCTTCTGAAGTACCTCAAAAGGACGAATGAACCGATGACTCGGCTTTCCTCTCTTTCCGAACCTCATAACACCCTTCATGGGTGATACCTTCAGCAGTACCTTATCACCTTTCATAAATGACACATCCCGGACCATCCGGTCCGCATAACTTTTCTGCCGAGACTGCGCCGTGGTAATTCGCTCCCACTTCCACTCTGGAATATCTAACCTCTGAAGCAAACCACATGGTCTCTGGTGCTCATACTTGACCTGCTGGTAGTTGAGACACCTTGCTACATACTCAACAATATCTCTCTTCACCCGCCTCCACCAATACTACTGTCTCAAATCCTGATACATCTTCGCGACACCCAGATGAATAGAATACTGTGAACTGTGAGCCTCTGCTAATATCAACTCTCGAATACCATCTACGTTGGGCACACAAATACGGCCCTGCATCCTCATAACTCCATCATCACCAATGGTCACATCTCTGGCATCACCCCAACGAACTCTATCCTGAAGGACTAATAAGTGTCGGTCATCATACTGCCGTGCCTTAATTTGATCAAATAAAGAAAACCGAGAAGCCATGCTAGCTACCACCCGTGGAGGATCTGACAAATCCAGTCTCACTAACTAACCTGCTAAAGCCTGAACATCAAGGGCAAAAGGTCTCTCTGCTGCTGAAAGATAAGCTAGACTTCCCAAACTCTCGGCTCTGCGACTCAAGGCATCGGCCACCAAATTGGCCTTCCCCGGATGATACAAAATAGTCAAGTCATAGTCCTTGAGAAGCTCCAACCATCTCCTCTACCGCAAATTCAAGTCCTTCTGCCTGAGCAGATACTGCAAACTACGATGATCGGTGAAAATCTCACATTGTACCCCATACAAATAATGTCACCAAATCTTCAAGGGAAAAACAATAGCTGCTAACTCAAGATCGTGCATTGGGTAATTCTTCTCGTGCACCTTCAACTGTCTCGACGCGTAAGCAATCACCCTACCGTCCTGCATCAACACCGCTTCCAAGACAACTCTAGAAGCATCACAATAGACCGTATAATAACCCGAACCAGTAGGCAACACTAACACCGGAGCTGTGGTCAATGCATATTGAGCTTCTGAAAGCTCTCCTCACATTGATCGGACCATCTGAATAGAACACCCTTCGGTGTCAATTTGGTTAGAGGTGAAGCAATAGAAGAAAATCCTTCCACAAAGCGACGGTAGTAACCCGCCAGACCAAGGAAACTCCGAATCTCTGTAGCTGAAGACGGTCTAGGCCAACTCTACACCGCCGCGATCTTCTTCAGATCAACCTGAATACCCTCACTAGACATCACATGCCCCAAGAAAGCTACTGAACCAAGCCAAAACTCACACATAGAGAATTTTGCATAAAGTTTCTCCTCCCTCAATCTCTGCAACACGATTCTCAAGTGCTGAGCATGCTCTTCCTGGCTACCAGAATAAACCAGGATTTCATCAATGAACATAATAACGAATGTATCAAGGTACAGCTGAAATACGTTGTTCATCAATTGCATGAACGCTGATGGGGCATTGGTCAGCCCAAATGACATAACCAGAAATTCATAATGACCATATCTGGTCCTGAAAGTCATCTTCGGAATATCAGAATTCTGAATTTTCAACTGATGATACCCCGACCTAAAGTCGATCTTGGAGAATACCTCAGCTCCCTGAAGCTGATCAAATATGTCATCAATACGAGGCAAGGGATAACGGTTCTTCACTGTAACCTTATTCAACTGTCTATAGTCAATACACATGCGCACCGAACCATCCTTCTTTTTCACAAACAATACCAGCGCACCCCAAGGCGATACACTAGGTCGAATGAACCCCTTATCTAAGAGTTCCTGAAGCTGCTCTTTTAATTCTTTCAACTCTGTTGGTGCCATACGGTAGGGTGGAATAGAGATAGGATGAGTATCTGGCACAAGGTCAATACCAAAATCGATATCCCTGTCAGGTGGCATGCCTGGCAGGTCTACAGGAAATACATCCGTAAAATCACGGACTACAGGTACAGAATCAACAGATGGGGTCTCACTACTAACATCCCTCACAAACGCAAGATAAGCTTCGCACCCTTTCTCAACCATACACAAAGCCTTTAAATAAGAAATCATTCTGCTAGGCACATGCTCTATAGACCCCCTCCACTCAACTCTCAGAACTCCAAGCATAGCTAAGTTAACGGTATTAGCGTGACAATCAAGAATAGCATAACATGGGGATAACCAATCAATACTCAGAATTACATAAAAATCGACCATACTGAGTAACATCAAGTCCACTCTGGTCTCTAGACCCCTAATAGATATAAGACACGATCGGTACACACGGTCCACGATAATGGTATCACCCACCGGAGTCGAAACATGAACAGAAGTAACTAGAGACTCACGGGGCATATTCAGAAAATGAGCAAAATAGGATGAGACATGAGAGTACGTGGAACCAGGGTCAAATAAAGCCAAAGCATCACTGTGACAAACTGAAATAGTACCTGTAATCACCGTATCGGAAGACATAGCATCAGACCTAGCCGGAAGTTCATAAACACGTGGATGACCTCCACCTGCTTGACCTCCCCCTCTAGGACGGCCTCTAGCTGCCTGACCACCACCCCTAGCGGCCTGGGTAGGTGGTGAAGTGACTGGGGTTGAAGCCGAGGGCTGAACCCTCTGCTGAGCTGAACTAATAGGACGACGGGGACACTGCCTCCACTCATGTCCGAACTCTCCACACTCATAACAATTACCTGGAGCTGGAGATGAAAACTGACGAAAACCCCTGCCACCGTGATAACCAACAGACGAACCATGCATAGAAGAACCCTGATAAGATGATGCTCGGGTGGAGCTCTGAGCTGGAAGGACACTAAAAGATGAACGTCCCTGATGAGAATTGCGAGGACCCTGCCCCGACGACACACCACTGTAAGCTGGGCTAACTAGCTGTGGAGGTCTAAATAAACGACCTCTGTTAGGCTGAATTTTCCCTCTCGAAGGGGCACCACTGAAATTACCTGATCCCCGAGGCCTCTTGACCTCTCTTTCCTCACGATCCTGCCTACGAACCGACTCAATATCCCGAGTAATGTCAACAACCTGCTCAAATGTGACTCCAGACAACCTCTCTCTGGTCATCAAAATCCGAAGCTGATACGAGAGACCATTTACAAACCTCCTAATTCTCTCCCTGTCAGTAGGGACAATCTTAGACGCATGTTTGGCTAACTCAGAAAACCTCATCTCGTACTGGGTGACTGATAATTCTCCCTGGCGCAGCTGCTCAAACTGCCTACGCTGCTCNGGCTAACTCAGAAAACCTCATCTCGTACTGGGTGACTGATAATTCTCCCTGGCGCAGCTGTTCAAACTGCCTGTGATGCTCCTCTCTGTGGGACTGAGGAACATATTTCTCCAAAATGATCGTGGAGAACTGCTGCCAGGTGAGAGGTGCTGAACCAACCGGCCTACGCCTTTTGAATGACTCCCACCAAGTAAAAGCAGCACCCGCAAACTGAAATTTTACAAACGAGACCCCACCGGTCTCCAAAATACCCGTAGTACATAGTATCCTATAGCATTTATCAAGAAAACCTTGGGCGTCCTCACCCTCTGTGCCACTGAAGTTCGGAGGCTTAAGTCTACTGAACCTCTCTAACCTACGCTACTCATCTTGAGGCATAGCAGCGACCACAAAATCCTGAGCTGGAGCAACCGGCTGAACTGGGGCTACTCCTGGTTCCTGAATACCCCATACTACCTGCTCAGGTGTCTGATTGCCTCCCCCGGTCTGAGATGCATTGGCAGTAGTGGACATAGCAACAGCCTGAGCTAAACTGTAGCACACCGTCAATATCTGAGCCAGGGTCTCCTAAAGACTCGGAATAACAACAGGCATTGCCGGTGCCTGAGCCTCTTCCGCTGGAGCAACATCGGCTGGAACCTGATCCTGAACGATAGGGGGATCCTGCGGTACTACCCCGACTGCTGCCTGGGCTGGTCCTTTACCACTACCACGGCCTCGACCCCTTGTGGGTCTGGCTGGTGCCTGGTCACCCTGATCGGTATTGCGTGTCCTCACCATCTGTGAGAGAATGAAACAACATAAGTTTAGATTTCAAGAATCAATAGATTGGTACGAAAGAGTTCAAGAAAATAGAGATGTTTCCTAAACGTTTTGCAGCCTCTCAAAGATAATTACAGACGTCTCTGTACCGATCCGCAAGACTCTACTAAACCTGCTCATGACCGTTGAGTCCTATGTTACCTAGTGCTCTGATACCAACTTGTCACGACCCCAAATCCTAACAGGCCGTGATGGCGCCTATCGTGTAACTAGGCTAGCCAACCATCACTTTACTACGCATTTTTTCAATTACAAGACTTCACAATTTAACAGTAAGCATGCAACCATAGCATAAATAATGAAATTAATATTAACGTCCCAATAATTGTCTAACCAACCTCCCAAGAACTGGAGTCAATAGTCATGAGCATCTAAGAATAAATAAATATAAATCTGCTAAAACTATAATATATGTCTCTGAATCAAATACTAAAGCTAAATAGGGAAGGGAAGTGGAGAAGTTGTGGACGCTGGACAGCTACCTCGAAATCCCGTGAAATGCTGCTATCGAACCTGCGTCAGCTACTGCTGCGAGCTAGTACCTGGATCTTTCCACAGAGGCACAGGGAGTCTTTATGTGTACGCCAACTCAGTAGTAATGAAAATAAATCGCAATCTGAGTAATATAAACACACAGAACAGGTACACAATTCCACAAACCACTAAAACATCAAGTCACCAAGTAGTTTTAAACAATTTTATAAGTCCGAAATCAGTTTCCAGAAAACCTTGGAGAACAAATAAATATCGATATATCACAGTGAAATCCTCAGTAAAACTCAGTTTGAAAACAAGTAAATCATAGTTTGAAAACTCAGTAAAAATCTTCATAAAACTGCCCCTCGGGCCGTAATCATTTCTGGTAACAATATCTTTCAGTATCAGCCCATCAAGCAACCTCACAATCACTCTGCCCATCAGGCAACCTCACAATCACTCTACCCATCAGGCATCCTCAAAATCACTCATCATAAGCCCCGCGGGCATCACTCAATCGGTACCGGCGCTCACTAGGGGTGTGTTACAGACTCCGGAGGGGATCCTACAGCCCAAGCGCTATAATAAGCCACATCATTGCAAAATTCACAAACAATATAAGCCCGCAACCTCACTCATATCATATTATCCTCACAATATAGGCCAACAGCCTCACTTAGTCAGACACTCTCAATTTGCCCTTCAGGCCATAATATACCGGGTTCTCGACCCAAAAATATTGTTTCATTTTCAAGAAGTAGTATAAAAATATCTGAGTGTCAAAACAATTTCACAGAAAAGACTGAGTGAAAAATCACAACGTATCACTGAGGAAAATAGTAAAAACATCCCCCAAGGGGTAAACAGATCGACACTAGGCCCCAAACATGGCTTACAACCCAATTCATATCATAATAAAATAATACTAATTTAACCATAGGCTTAGAAATCCGTTTCGCAACTCAATAGTCGCCTAAATCGGAAAGATGTTTCCAAAGTTCCCACCTTTTCATTTCAAAACCCGTGAAAGGGTGCATAGTCCGGGATTTAATACCCTCAGGACTGGATTTAAAGACATTACTTACCTCAAAACTAGCCCGGAATTATTCCGCAGTGCGCTTGCCTCTCAAATCAACCTCCGAAGGCTCCAAATCTACCAAATTCAGATTTTTATCATCAATATGTTCTTAAGGAACAATTTCAAATCAAAAAATATCAAATTTAACCCAAAACTCCGAAACCGGTCAAAACCCGACCTCCCGGACCGCGTCCCGAAACTCAAATTTTTTTATACAAAAGTGTTCTTCGTCCTCTCACGAGTGCAGCCCCAATGTGTCAGAGTTCGGAGGAGTCTCAAGGACCTGTCACGACCCCAAATCCTAACAGGTCGTGATGGCGCCTATCGTGGAACTAGGCTTGCCAACCATCACTTTACTACGCATTTGTTCAATTACAAGAGTTCACAATTTAATAATAAGCATGCAACCATAGCATAAATAATAAAATTAATATTAACGCCCAATAATTGTCTAACCAACCTCCCAAGAACTGGAGTCAATAGTTATGAGCATCTAAGAATAAATAAATCTAAATCTGCTAAAACTATAATATATGTCTCTGAATCAAATACTAAAGCTAAATAGGGAAGGGAAGTGGAGAAGCTGTGGACGCTGGACAGCTACCTCGAAATCCCGTGAAATGCTGCTATCGAACCTGCGTCAGCTACTGCTGCGAGCTAGTACCTGGATCTGTGCACAGAGGCACATGGATTCTTTATGAGTACGCCAACTCAGTAGTAATGAAAATAAATCGCAGTCTGAGTAATATAAACACACAGAACATGTACACAATTCCACAAACCAGTAAAACATCAAGTCACCAAATAGTAATCAGCAATTTTATAAGTTCGAAATCAGTTTCCAGAAAACCTTTGAGAACAAATAAATATCGATATATCTCAGTGAAATCCTTAGTAAAACTCAGTTTGAAAACGCAGTAAATCATAGTTTGAAAACTCTGTAAAAATCTTCATAAAACTGCCCCTTGGGCCATAATCATTTCTCGTAACAACATCTTTCAGTATCAGCCGATCAGGCAACCTCACAATCACTCTGCCCATCAGGCAACCTCACAATCACTCTGCCCATTAGGCAACCTCACCATCACTCTGCCTATCAGGCATCCTCACAATCACTTATCATAAGCCCCGCGGGCATCACTCAATCGGTACCGGCTCTCACTAGGGGTGTGTTACAGACTCCAGAGGGGCTCCTACAGCCCAAGCGATATAATAAGCCACAGCATGGAAAAATTCACAAACAATATAGGCCCGCATCCTCACTCATATCATATCATCCTCACAATATAGGTCAGCAGCCTCACTCAGTCAGACGCTCTCAATTTGCCTTTCAGGCCATAATATACAGGGTTCTCGACCCAAAAACAGTGTTTCATTTTCAAGTAGTATCAAAATACTCTGAGTGTCAAAAGAATTTTACTGAAAAGACTGAGTGAAAAATCACAATGTATCAGTGAGGAAAATAGTAAAACTTCCCCCAAGGGGTAAACAGATCGGCACTAGGCCCCAAACATGGCTTACAACCCAATTCATATCATAATAAAATAATACTAATTTAAGCATAGGCTTAGAAATCGGTTTCGCAACTCAATAGTCGCCTAAATAGGAAAGATGTTTCCAAAGTTCCCACCTTTTCATTTCAAAACCCTTGAAAGGGTGCATAGTCCGGGACTTCATACCTTCAAGACTGGATTTAAAGACATTACTTACCTCAAAACTAGCCCGGAATTATTCCGCAATGCGCTTGCCTCTCAAATCAACCTTCGAAGGCTCCAAATCTACCAATTTAAGATTTTTATCATCAATATGTGCTTAAGGAACATTTTCAAATCGAAAAATATCAAATTTAACAAAAAAATCCGGAACCGGTCAAAACCCGACCCCCAGAACTGCGTCCCAAAACTCAGAAATTGTTATACAAATGTGTTCTTCGTCCTCTCACGAGTCTGGAAATATAAAGAACACCAAAATCGGAGTTCGTTTGACCCCTCAAATCGACCCTTAAAAGTCTCATAATCTCAAGCCCTAAAACTCAATTTGTCTACTGATTTTCCATGAATTTACATTGGTTTTAGGTTCTATAATATCCCATAATCGAGTTTTAATGACTAGAACACTTACCTCAATGAAGAACAAGGATTTCCCTCTTCAAAAGCATCCCCAAGAGCTCTTTTCCGTACAACAATGGTGTAAAAAGGGGTTTAAGTCGCGGAGGAAATATTTAAATACTGCCCAGTTAATTGTTCTCCGCGAACACAGCTTTTCCCCTGCGATCGCACAGTGCACTCACTTCCACCTCTGCAATCGCAGCCCTAGGCACGCGATCGCACATTGATTTTGACCAACGACCCCACGCGCCTATAACAACCCTACGCGATCGCACTCTTCCTCACGCGACCGCACTGGCTTACCTGCTCGACCTCTTCGATCACGGGCACACCTATGCGATCGCAGAGTGTAAATTCTGCCCCCTTTCAAAATGCTCTACGCGATCGCGACTCACTTCCCGCGATCGAAGAGAGTAAAAATCTGCTACACTGACACCAGAAAACCAGCAACTGCTCTAAGTCCAAATGAGTCCGTTAATCACCCGAAATCAATCCCGAGCCCCTCAGGACCCCAACCAAATGTACCAACACATCCCATAACATCATTCAAACTTAGTCGCACTCTCAAAACACCAAAATTACATCGGATTCAGGCCTAAGAACTTCGAAAATTCTAAAATCCACCAATGAAGCCGAAACTATCCAAAACAATTCTGATTGACCGGAAATTTTGCGGACAAGTCCAAAATGACATTACGAATCTGTTCCAACTATCAGAATTCCATTCCGACCCCGATAGCCTATTTTCCACTGCCGTCCGGAAATTGCTAAAAACTAACTTTCGCAAATTCAAGCCTAATTCTACACCGGAGATCACAAAATTATTC
This sequence comes from Nicotiana undulata, assembly GCA_005239495.1. NCBI lineage: Eukaryota > Viridiplantae > Streptophyta > Magnoliopsida > Solanales > Solanaceae > Nicotiana > Nicotiana undulata. Next base: position 80,561 of record ML245197.1, read on the forward strand.
TGAACACACTCCTAAGTACCAAATCACCTAACGAAGCTATCCAAGCCATAAAATCCGCATTCCGAGGTTGTTTACCAATAAGTCAACTCTTAGTTGACTTTTCCCATTTAAGGTTATTTTTAAGGACTAAGTGACTGAATTCTCACTACAACCATTCGATTTCAAGCCTATCAACTCAAATACATCAAATACAGTATAACCAATCTATAGCAGTTCAATAACAATAATTATAATACAGGTTTTACGTAACGACAGACCGGGTCGTTACAGGACCCTAGGCAGTGCTCATTCTGAGGGTGGTAGGAACATAGATAACTAAGAGTAGAAGTTTGAAAATAGTACATAAAGGGTAAGGGGACAATTTTAGAAAACATTTGGATTTCCAGAAGCCAAACAAATTCAAATTACAGGACTGCAAACAGAACTCCACCTAGAAACAAACATAATCTCAAGTAGGTTGGTATTTGTTAAGACTAAATACTCATACCAGTTTTTAAGGTAATCACAAAAGGCACTTTAATTATAGACAGAATTTGTCACACACCACTTACATGCTTGCAATATCTAGTCATGTTCAGAACAGAGAACATACAACTGAATGAAATAAGGTTTGACATTATCGGAAAAAAACTTAGTTTAGCATTATCACTAAGTGGAATCATATAGGCATATATAAAACAGAAACATGCCAAGGTTTGAAATAAACTAACCAATCAAGAACAAAGAACAAAATAGGATAACAGGAACTGAAGCATACTAGCTGAGGAAGAAGTAAACAGGAATCATAGATCAAACAGAAACATGCTGAGGATTGAAATAAACTAACCACATAAGCACATATAATAGAAATAGGATAACAAGAGTTAAAACATACTAGTTCAGAAGAAAGTATACAGGAATGTAATGGCAATTTGAATCCAGAGAGTCTATCCTTCACTTTCAGCCAGCTAAACAGTGCAGCAAATCAGAATAATAGAAAGAATTTAAGTTTGTGAGAGAACAAAAAGCTTTGAGAGTTTTTTGAATTGTAAGAGTTGTTGAGTAAATAAGTTGCAAAGTGTGTTTGTGTCAAAGTGTAAGTCTCTTAGTAAGTTTCTTTACATCAGAACAAAGGAAGGGTTTAAATGGCACACGATAGAGTAAAGCCAAATAAGGTATAAAAATCAATTGCACACAAATAAGGTATAGAGATCAGTTAATCAGTCAATTAGGATTAACATGAATCAATTAACAGGCAGAATCAAGTAAGTATCACCAAAATGAAGGTGAATCTCACACGGAATAAATCAGCAGACAAGATTAAGGTTAAATAAGGGAATCAGTAAGTCTAGAGATCCATTATAAGTTGGCCCTAATAATTAAACCATAGAAATCAGGCCAGTAAAGTAATTAAGGAAAGTAGCACCAATTATTAATCACACATAAGGAAGGAACAAGTAAAAATCCAATAAGGAAATATCAGTATTAACGGAAGCACAATTTCAACACCTAATTTAGGCAAATAAATCAATTAACACGTTAATTGATAGAGCTGAAGTAAACAGGCAAGAACAGTGAAATAAATGGCCAAATAATCGAAACCCTAAGAAGTACAAAGGCAGATATATGGAGCTTAAGTAAAATCAGTCGAAAAAGTAAAGAAAATTAGAGGTGAAAACACTTAAATGCTTAAAATATTTTTGCAGAATCCCTTAGAACCAAAACGCTAGCTTTTAGGGTAAAAGTAATCGGTCAATAATGATAGTAAAAACAAACAAAAAATCTAAGGAAAAATACCAAACAAACACAAAATCACCTAAGATATAAAGAGATCTAATTGGATTCAAACATAAAATAGCTAGGTGTCACGCCCCAAAATCAAGGGACGAGATCGGCGCCTAACCGGGTGAACCCAGTCAAGCGGACCTAGATTGCCTTTCCTGCCCAACGTATTACCCCGCGTTCATAGCATGTATTATTTCGTGTGAGTTAGCCGATTTTAGTTTCAAAGTACATTTTACAACATATCTCCATTTGTTTCCTCTTTTAGAATTTCAACGATTGATATCCAAACATACATAATGCATTCATAACTTTCCAACATGATCCACGGTTCCGAGTACGTACTGTTACTACCCAAAATACATATATACACACACATCATGTCTGCGGAGCCTCTACGAATACTAGGGGTTTTACATAACTTGCTGGTAACAAGGCCCCGGCTATACCTTTACAAAATAAGCAAAAGCGGGTGGGATAGCCCACACAGGGCCCCGAGAAGAAGAGGGGCTCACCACAACTGCTGAAGAGATGAAGAGGAGGCACCACTATCGGCGGGCTGAGCTACCTGCTATGGAACCACCTAGATCCATATAAAAGATGTAGCGTCCCCGGCAAAAGGGACATTAGTACTGTGGAATAGTACTAGTATGTGTGAACAAACTTTACCCCAAGTACAATCAAGTAGTACACAGATAAGAGACAGTTAATAGAACCAACAAGCATTGCACAAAAATAGAAACAACCCAAAATAAAGAGTTTCACAGATTCCCCTTTTCTTTTTCAACACCACCATATTCAAGAGTTTCATAGATTTTCATTTCAATGTAATCGCATTCCATGTCAACATTTTAAATTCACAATTCAATCACAGAGAATTCAATTATAAAAACACAATTTTAATACAACCCACCATACATATGAGTTCAAGTCACAACAAAGAGATACCGGAATAATCACAATTAAAGTTCCACAGGTTCTTATTTCAACACCATCACACTCTACCCTTATTCCTTCTCAACATTCCACCCTTATTTCTACCTGTTGCGGCGCACAACCCGATCCCACCTGACAATCATATTTTTTTATTATGTTGCGGCGCGTAACCCGATCCCACCGGACACTCACAACTCAGCCTTATTACGTCCTGTTGCGGCGTGCGACCCGATCCCACCGTACAATAATATTCCACCATTATTCCTCCTGTTACGGCGCGCAACCCGATCCCACCGTTCGATCATATTCCATGGCAACAATAAGAGTTCACAATTTAATCACAAGGCTTCATCATCAAGAATATGAATTCATTACAACCAATAACCATGTGAAATCAAGGTACAATGATCATTACCAATCAGTAATTCATATATGGTGTTTCCACAATCATTTAACTCAATAAAATCAGTCCATATTCACTTTCATCGTTTGCTACACAGCCTTTAGCACTTTGATACGTTCAACAATGTATTTACTAGCAACATCAACCTATCAATTCAGTCACAAAGATTTTCATCATCAAGAATGTAAATTCATAACAACCGAACAGCCACATGAAAGCAAAGGCACAATGATCTCCACCAAGCAGTGAGTCATGTACGGTACTCCATAACCATTTAGATTAGTCAATTCAATTAACTTTTCTTTCCCATCATTCACTACACAGCCCTCAACACTTGGATACATTCAACAATTGAGTTCATTACCATTTTCACTCATTTAGTACCACTTTCCTTAACATTGATAAGTTCAAGGATATAACGAGCATCAACACATAGTTCTATTAGATAAATCCACATTTCCTTTCCGTTATTTACTACACAGCATTTAACACTTAGATACATTCAACAATTAGATTCGTTATCATTTCTTTCGTTTGGTAGTACATCCTCTCATATCGAGGTATTCAACAGTTAACGAGCTTTGCACATGATAGAGTAAGCACAAGAACTCACCATTTTCACAATCTCATATAGCACAGTGGTATGGAAATCAACTAGGACAATCAGAGAATAGAATCTTACGTCTCAACACATTAGAACAATCAATTCACATTTTCTCAGACAAAGTACACATACCGTATGCTCGGACACCATCAAGAGGATTCTACAAAGGTTAAAGTTAGCCATACATACCTCAAAGAGCTTTTCCTTAAGTTTACACAATACACCAACACCTCTAGCCATAACAATCTATAAGGAGATAGCGAAAATCGATTAATAATTAGGAAGATTACCCCTGGTGTGACTCTCTTAGGAATTTCATCAAACACCTAACATGTGAAGTAGACTACAAGGTTTAGAAATGGTAATTCCTTCTTCCATCAACCAATTTTAACATGAACTACCCAAATTAGTTCTTTAACATCACATACTACAACTTAGTCCCACATGCATGGCCTATTTCTAACCCCCACCACATATTTGAACCCTTAACCTCTTGCATGGAATTTTTGGAAGTAGGACTTACCCGGATGGAGGACAATCTATGATTATCTTTCTTGATTCTTGAAGACTTGAGCAAGATTTGGATGATTATGAAGTTAGGCCCCTTTTTTTTTTCTCTCCATACTCTATATGCTCTCATTTCTCTCTAAAATCAGTAGAAAATGACCCCAAATGAAGCTCTTAAACCTATTTATGAAAATGGGGTCGGGTTGTAAAAATAGTAAAAATAAGCCTCCGTAACATGGTATGCGATCGCAGAATGGATCGCAGAACACACATGCGGGCCCAATCTGCGACCAGATTTGCGATCGTAGATCGAAAATACGGACCGCATTTTGATTCTGCGATCGCAGATTCGACACAGGATCGCGTTTTTCCAGCCTTCAGTAATTTGACCATAACATGGCGTAGGAATGTCTAAATGACAAACAGTTTGAAGAGTTGGAAACTAGACTCGAAGACCTTTCATTTGATAGGTTATTCATCAAATAATACTTTATACATAATTAGATATGATCCTTTAAAGTGTGGACTAGTGCAAATACCTTTGGAATTTTAGCCTATTATGGAATTCTCCCATTTGGCCTAGCCTTAGGCTTCCCCTTGGACCTCACATCACTTTTTATATGACTCATACACTTATCCACCACATCCAATTCATTTTCATTATTATTAAAGCACATACACTATTACAATTAGTCTACCTGACACCCCGAATCCTATATTGCTTAGCAAAAAAATTTCGGGGCCTTTGTCACGACCCAAAACCTATGGGTTGTGATGGCGCCGGACACACTGTCAGGCAAGCCAATCCCTGAACCAGTTCAAACAACTTCCTGCTTACACTTTCAAAATCATGTCTTTTTCTGCATTTATAATCAAATAATAAGGCAAATGCTCGTAAACTAAATACGGCGGATAATCCACTTAATGCAGTACAAGAAATACCAACACTTTCCCAGGACCCGGTGCCACAAGTACATGAGCAATTTCTAAGAATTTATACAATTATATAACTCTTGTCCTAGAATTTAAATTGGACAAAGGTAATAAAGACAAAAGCGTAGGGACATAGAAGGAGACTCTTCAACTTAAGTCTTCCGAAATAAATATTTTCCTTTCAATTTAACTCCGAACCTCCTGAATTTCAACTCTGACCATACACACAAGTCACAATACCCGAAATGGAGCTGTTCATGACTCCCAACTACTGAACGACGCGCTGGATCTCAAAACGACCGGTCGGGTCGTTACAACCTTACACTAGGTTTATGAAAATAAATAGAGGTGAATCAAATTTTGTTTGAACCAGAGATTTGAAACCACGAAAGCATGAAAACATTAGTACTCATAGACTTTGGATTGAACATAGACGGATTAGTCGAGAAAATGAGAGACTTTGAACCAGATTTGGTTCGGGTATCTTGGGATCCCGTCAAGTAACATAAAAATCTTAACACCAGTAGAGAGATGAGACCGGATAAGGCCTGAAATCGAAGGAGAACCCCATGAATCAAGGGAATATTTGTGATGGCGAGCTAGGTTTAGAAGGGGAGTAATAGAGAAGAGAGAAGAGAAAGTGCAAAAGGGCGGCGAATTTGGAAAAATGGGGGGTAGGGTTGAGGTTGGGTGTAATTAAAAATGGAAGGTGAATCCTAGAGCGTTGATCCTCTAAGATCAACAGCCAGGATTAAATTTTGGCTGGGGCGGGTTATGGATATTGGGTTATTGGGTTTTTGTTATGGGTATTGGGTTATAATAATTGGGCTGGGGTGGTTATTGGGTTGGAGTCCGAAAATTAATTAAAAGGGGTTATATTTTAAATACCTATTTAATTTAATAAAATAATTTATAATAATAGTTAATAAATGATGAAAAATGCGATTTGTGTATGGAAATGATTTAAATTAATTATTTGATATTACAAAAATATAAAAAGTCATTTTCGTGTAAAATAAAGTAATTATGCATACATGGGCTATTATTGCAAGGTTTTTGCAATTATAACCTAAAGATGTAATTATAATTATGCATAAAATAATTAAAGCTTAATATTAATATAAAATGAAAAAATTAAGCAATAAAATTATTATAAAATCATTTGTGATGCAGTTAATAATTATTAGATAATAAAATGATGGAATAAATTAATTAAAAACCTTTTAAATTTACAGAAAGTTGTGGAAAAATACTAATTGATGCTCATGCATTATTTTGAATATATATATGCCTTTTGAAAATATATATGGGAAAATTTGGGTATCAACAGTTATTGATGATTGTGGTCCTATGTGGCATTGAATTATTAAGCTTATGTAGGGAGGGTTAGTAGTAGTGTTGTTATAAAGGCGACTCTGCCAAAGTTATATAGATCCGGGAGAATTAAATATTCGAGGACAAATGTTTCTAAGGGGGGAAGGATGTTACATCTCGCATTTTCGTACGTTAAAGTTTCGTCTTCAGTTAATCGACGTAGACTCAGGGATGAGATTATCTTGAGGTTAACGTATTTATGCTATTTATAACAAGCGATAATAAAGTGCCATGAAGGATAAAGGGTACACGAATTAAAGAAAACGAGTTTCGTTGAAGGTGGCCGATTTAGGATAAAATACGGGCTGAACGATAATACCCGATATATTTATGGACTAGTACCATACATGGTACCATATGACCATGGTATATGATTTATAAAGTATATTAAAAATAAGTAGAATTTTAAATAATTTGAGATAATTTTTAAAGTATGCAGGTAATTAGTTAATTACCGGGTAATGAGACATTACCCAATTAACTAATAAGTGTATACAAAAATAAATAAATTCCACCCTCCCTAAACGTGGCAGTTTTCCAAAACCTAAGGAAAATGACTCCTTAGTCATTTTGATAGGTGGCAATTAAGTAGCAAATAAAGGGACACTACATGTTGTAACGACCCGAACGATCGTTTTGAGAATTTAAGCTTCGTTCGGTGGAATAAGGCATTGAGAAGCTTCACATTATGTATATCGACGTGCGTGCATAGTTGGATTCAATTAACAGATGATTCAAAGTCGAATTGGAAGAAGGATTCTAGTTTTGGAAGCTTAAGCGGTGAGAATTTGACCGGAATTTGACTTTTTGTGTAAACGGCTCCTGAATGAGTTTTGGATGATGTGATAAGCTTTGTTCGGTGATTTTAGACTTAGTAGTGTGTCCGGAATATACTTTGGAGGTCCGTGGTAGAATAAGGCTTGAATTGGCGAAAGTAGGAAATTTGGCGATTTTGGCCGGTAGTGGAAAATTAGGTATCGGGGTCGGAATGGAATTATGGAAGTTTGAATAGGTTTGTAGTGTTATTTGTGACGTGTGTGCAAAATATCATGTCATTCGAACGTGGTTTGGTAAGTTTCGGCATCGTTGGCGAATTTTGAAAGTTTAGCCGTTCTTATGCATGAATCCGAGGTTGATTCGGTGTTTTGGTGTTGTTTTGGATTTTTGGAAAGTTCAAATAAGTTCGGGTAGTGATATATGACTTGTGGGAATTGTTGGTTGAGGTCCTGAGGGGCTCGGGTGAGTTTTGGATAGGTCTGGGTTGTGTTGCGCTCATTTATGATGTTTTGGCACCGTTTCTTCAAGCATAAATGGTACCACATTAAGGAAATTAGATCCAATTTCTGTTTTTATTGAAGCATTAGATCTTTATCGTAATTACGGAGCTATAGCAAAAAAAATCGTCGAATTTGGACATCGTATGAGGAAGTTATGGTCATTTTAGTGTCGGAAAAGAGAGCTGGTGTTGGTGTTTCGCAGATGCGAAGTTGGGTCCGCAAGTGCGGAATTGACAACTGGAAATGCGCAAGTGCGGGTATTTTGGTCGCACCTGCGAAAATCCTTGAGTATAACAAAATCAGACTGCGTCATTTTAGTATTTTGAGCATATCTTGAGTTCTAGAGCTCCGATTGAGGTGATTTTCGCCGCGTTCTTCTCGTCTCTTCATGGGAGTCAGTATCTAAGTATGATTTTTGTATTTTAACATGGTTACAGAAGTTCTATTTTTGAATTAATCCATGTTTTTATTGGATAATTGGGAATTTTTATCCAAAACTTTTCTAAAGAGAATAATTGGGTTTGAACATCCATTTGGTATCGGAATTTGATGAAATTAGTATGGTTGGACTCCTAATTGAATGGGTGTTCGGATTTCGTAAATTTTTTTGGGTTCCGAGATGCGGGCATGTGTTCAACTTTTGGGTCGATTTCTAGATTTTTGTAAAGAATGAGACTTTATGATACAGAATAGTTCCTTACGGGTTTTATTTATGTTTTGAATTTATTTTGATTAGATTTGAGCCATCCGGAGATCTGTTCATCCGAGGAGTTCATTTTAGAGTACTGGCTTGTCTTCTTTGAGGTAAGTATCTTGCCTAACCTTGTGTGGGGAAATTTTCCCCTAGGATTTGAGTCTTCTATGTTGATTGTAGTCCGTGTACGCGAGGTGACGAGTGCATGCTCAGACTTGTTTGTAGGAGGTTGGCCTTTTAGGGTTCTTAGGTTATCGCATTCCCTGTGTACGAGCTTGTACTTGTTATGACAGCATTCCTAATTGCTAGTTTCATCTCTACCTGCTTAAATTAGAATTACTTGCTTTTAGATTGTGATATCCCAAAGGGTCATTTTATTAATATAGACTTTGTCCCATGCCTAATTGTCATAAGAAAGTAAATTTTAAATACTTCGATTTGCGTGCGCAATCCGGGCATGAAACCGGAAAGCTTTTATGTTAAAATATGAGAAATAGTAATTTCTAGAGTTAAATTTTATTATTATAGTTGACTTTGGTCATCATTTTTAGTAAACGGACCTGGATCTGTGTTCCGACTATCCCGGGAGGTCCGCAGAAAAATATGGGACTTGGGCGTGTCCGAAATTGAATTACGAGGTTCCAAGCCTTAGAAAATATTTTTTGAAGAAAATTGTTCTGTTGGTTAATTCAAGAAATAAAGAAATGAAATAATATGTGAAATATATGATACTGGCCCGTATTTTGGTTCCGGAACCCGGAACAAGTTTGTTATGTTATACGTCACGACCCAAATTCGAACTCAGGTCGTGATGGCGCCCAACGCTGGGGTCAGGCGAGCCAACACTTAATTACCTTATTTGATAGATTATTCCGAAACTTTGCAAATTTTTAAGGTTTAACATTGTAAGGTGAAAACGTATAACTTAGCCAATTTAAATCAACACAACCAAAAGGACCGTAGGTAACATATATACAATGCAAAAATACAATATCTACTACGTGTGCCAGGATCTAGTGTCACAAGTCTACGGGCGGACTAGTAGAATATACAAAATATGATAGAATAACTGTGCCACTGTCTGAAGAAAATAGACAGAAATAACAAAAGACAACTCCAAAGTGCTGCTGAGATACGCCAAGGGGAGCAGCTCACCGTGGAGTCGGGTACAGAGTATGCTCTCAGGATCGCGCTCCGGTCAGATAACCAGATGCACCTGCCTCAGAACCTATACAATTAAGTACAGAAGTGTAGCATGAGTACATATAAACAAATATGTACCCAGTGAGTATCCCGTCTAATCTCGAAGAGGTAGTGACGAGAGGTCGACGTGATACTTACTGGGGTCAAGATGTAATAATATAAGTGAATGGAGACCAGGCAGGGATAGCAGTTCCATAAAGCACAAGACATGAAAATATCAAGTATAAATTTACAATTTACCTCTGCAAGTCAGATCACACTAGTATAAAATAAACTAACTTTTCCTTTTCAGATGAAGCAGTTTATATGATAACAACAAGACTCTCAGTCAAAATATACAGCACATAGTATGTCGAAGCGTACGGCCGAAGCGTCGCAAAAATAAATGTGCACTGTCGAGGGTCGAACGACTCGAACCATAGATGCATCTATTACCCTGCTCGCAAATCGAACATGCGATGCGGTTGACATAATAATAAGGCTACCCTACTCGCGAATCATACATGCGACGCGGGTGCTCGTATACATACAAAGAATTATCAGGAAATCCGGGAATTCAATAGAGATTATACTTGCAAACAAGAACTTAAGCATCTAAAATTTTGAACGTAACTTCCTAATATTCTCATGATAATTCAAGGGTAATAAGCAACTCAAAATACATTTAGGGGTACATGTAAGGCACATAAAAGCATGCTCGTGAGTCCTAAAACTACCCGACATGGCATAATAGTAGCTACGCACGGATTCTCGTCACTTCGTGTGTGTGTAGCCCCCACAAATAAGGATATTTAAATCATGTATAATCACCTATGGGGACAATTCCCTCTTACAAGGTTAGAAAGGAGACTCACCTCGTGCCGAGCCTACTTTCTGGGTCAATAACGCGCCCGAAACTCTGAACTCTACACCCGAGGACTCGAAACTAGCCAAATGTTATACAAATACATCAATATATGCTCAAAGTATGGAAATTCTCATTTTTAATTAGTAAATTCATCATTCTTGAAGAATTCCAAAATTCACCCCCTGCCCCCACGCTCGAATTCTGAAAATTCACGAAGGAAACACTCACCCATAACCTAAGGATTGTCAATACATGATTTTTACTTGATTTCATAGCTAATTGATGGGTAATTCCCTAATTTTCTCGAAAGCCCTATGTTACTACCCAGTTCTTGATTTTCACTAATTTAGAAGGTTAATTTAGCTAAGAATTCTTGAAGTTAACTGACTTTGGGGTAGAATTTATTTACCTCTCAGTGGTTGGGTCGTGGAGTCCTTTTTCCAAGCTCTCAAAGTCTTTTAATGGAGGAAAGAATGAGGAAAAATGGACATTTCCCTTGCTTTAAAGAAACACACTGCCTAACAGTGGTTCCGCACCTGCGGCTCAAGGACCGCATTTGCGGTCTCGCACCTGCGAGCAAAGGCTCGCACCTGCGGAAATGGGCGAGGAGGCCTGGGCTGGCACCTGCGGAGAGGAGACCGCATCTGTGGCTCCCCTCCTGCGGAACTTTGTCCGCACCTGTGAGAAATGGGCTGCCCGCTGGGGTTCACACCTGCGAGGCTGGGACTGCAGGAGCGATCCCGCACTTACGACTGGGCAACCGCACCTGCGGTCACACCAGAACAGGGGAACCATCAGCTTTTTCAGCTGGTTTTTGGCCTCGTTTGGTGTCTGAGAGGCACCTGGGCCCACCCGAGCCCCCGTCCAAATATACCAACAAGTCTCGAATTATAATACGGACTCGCTCAAGCCTTTGGAACACTCAAAACAATGCTAAAACTCAAAATCACACCTCAAAACCCCTAGAAGCAACACTTGAGAACTTTATGTTCTAGAATTCGATAACAATGCGTCGAACCGACCTATACCACTCAGAATGACATCAAATTTTGCAGGCAAGTCATAAATGGCGTAACAGAACTATTCTGATCTCGGACTTCCGTTCGGACCTTGATATCACAAAAACACGTTCCAAACCAAATTTCAAACTTAAGGAAATTCGTATTTTGATACTGGGCGCCGAAACGCCCCGGATCATCCAAAACCAATTCTGAACATACGTCCAAGTCCGAAATCATCATACGAAGCTACCGGATCTTTTAGAACTCGATTCTGAGGTCGTCTACTCAAAATGTTGATCGAAGTCAAAGTTGCCCAAAAGGCCAACCTTAAGGAACTAAGTGTTCCTATACTGCTCTAAACACTTACAAATCCCGAACCACCCGTCCCCGCAAGTCATAAATCACAATAAGCCGCTATGGGAAGTTTCGTTTAGGGGAACGGGGTCCGATAACGCAAAACGACCGTTCGGATCGTTACATTCTCCACCTCTTAAACAAATGTTCGTAATCGAACGGGTCTAGAATCGTACCTGAAGTGTTGAATAAGTGCAGATATCTGCTTTGCATGACCTCCTCGGACTCCCAAGTCGCCTCCTCGACTGGTTGGCCGCTCCACTAGACCTTTACAGCAGAAACTCTCTTGGATATCAACTGGCGATCCTGACTATCAACAATAGAAACTGGCTCATCCTTGTAGCCCAACCTCTCATCCAACTGAATAGTTCTCAAATCAATCACGTGAGAAAAGTCGGCGTGGTACCTCCGGAGCATGGATACATGAAAGACCGGATGAACTCCTGAGAAGCTGGGAGGTAAGGCTAATTCATAAGCAACCTCCCCAACTCGCCTCAACACCTCGAAAGCACCTATGAACCGTGGGCTCAGCTTGCCTTTCTTCCCGAACCTCATAATACCCTTCATCGGCGAGACCTTCAACAGAACCTTGTCTCCCTCCAAAAATGACACATCACGTGCCCTCTGATCCGTGTAACTCTTCAGTGTGGACTATGTTGTGCGGAGCCTCTCCTAAATCAATCCTCTCCAGAGCATCCCTCACCAGGTCGGTGCCATATCATTTAGCCTCGCCAGGCTCAAACCACCCGATAGGAGAACAATATCGCCGACCACACAAAGCCTCAAATGGAGCCATCTCGATGCTGGACTGGTAACTATTATTATAAGCAAACTCGGCCAAAGACAAGAACTGGTCCCACTTACCTCCAAAGTAAATCACACATGACCTGAGCATGTCCTCCAATGTCTAAACTGTACGCTCCAACTGGCCATCAGTCTGAGGGTGAAATGTTGTGCTGAGATCTATCTAGATAACCATCTCACTATGCAATGCTCCACAGAAATGCAAGGTGAACTGAGGACCTCAATCTGATATGATGGACACCAGCACACCGTGCAACCGTACTATCTCCTGAATGTAGATCTGGGCCAACCTCTCAGAAGTATAAGTAGTAGCTACTGGAATGAAATGCGCCGTTTTGGTCAACCTATCCACAATGACCCAAACTGCGTCAACCTTCCGCAACGTCCGAGGCAACCCAACCACGAACTCCATAGTGATGCGCTCCCACTTCCACTCAGGAATGAGCATCTGCTGAAGTAGGCGCCGTGGCCTCTGGTGCTCACACTTAACCTGCTGGCAATTAAGATACCTAGCCACATACTCCAAAATGTCCCTCTTCATCCGTCTCCACCAGAAATGCTGCTTCAAATCACGATACATATTTGTAGCACCAGGATGAACAGAATACCGAGAAATGTGTGCCTCTTCTAGAATCCTCCCTCTAAGGCCATCATCATTAGGAACACATAAACGGCCCTGAAGTCTCAGAACACCATCCTCGCCAATAGTAACCTCCTTGGCACTACCCCGAATCACAGTCTCCCGCAGCTCTGCCAAGTACGGGTCATCAAACAACCGAGCCTTAATCTCCCCCAATAACAAAGACTGAGCAACCACATGTGCTAAGACTCGACGAGGCTCTGAAAGGTCTAATCTCACCAGGCAATTAGCCAAGGACTGAATGTCCAAGGCTAGAGATCGCTCCTCTGCTGCAATATAAGCCAAGCTACCCACACTCTCTGCCTTCCTGCTTAAGGAATCTACTACCACATTTGCCTTGCCCGGATGATAAAGAATGGTGATATCATAATCCTTCAACAACTCAAGCCATCTGCGCTGCCTCAAATTAAGATCCCTCTGCTTGAACAAGTGTTGCAAGCTGCGGTGGTCTATATAAACCTCACAGGACACTCCATACAAGTAGTGCCTCCAAATCTTAAGAGCATGAACAATCGCCGCCAACTCCAAATCGTGCACAGGGTAATTTCTGTCATGAACCTTCAGCTGGCGCGAAGCATAAGAAATAACTCTCCCTTCCTTTATCAACACACGCCCCTAACCCACGCGTGAAGCATCGCAATACACTGTATACATATCTGAACCAGAAGGCAATTACTAGAACTGGTGTTGAAGTCAATGCTGCCTTGAGCTTCTGAAAGCTCACCTCACACTCGTCAGACTATCGGAACGGGGCATTCTTCTAAGTCAATCTAGTGAATGAGGTCGCAACAGAAGAAAACCCCTCAACAAATCGGCGATAATAGCCTACTAGGCCGAAGAAGCTCCTGATCTCTGTAGCTGAAGTGGGACGCGGCCAACTCTAAACTGCCTCAATCTTCTAAGGATCAACCTTGATACCCTCTCCGGATACCACATGCCCCAAGAATGCCACAGAATCTAACCAGAACTCACACTTGGAGAACTTAGCATATAGCTTATGTTCCCGCAAGGTCTGGAACACAACTCTCAAATGTTGCTCGTGCTCACCCAGGCTACGTGAGTAAATTAAGATGTCATCAATGAAGACAATGACAAAGGAATCGATATACGGCCTGAACACCCTGTTCATCAAGTCCATGAATGCAGCTGGGGCATTAGTCAAGCCAAAGGACATCACCAAGAATTCATAGTGGCCATATCTCGTACGAAAAGAAGTCTTCGAAACATCTGAGGCCCGAATCTTAAACTGATAATATCCCGATCTCAAATAAATCATAGAAAACACCTTAGCACCCTGCAACCGGTCAAACAAATCATCGATGCACGGCAAGGGATACTTGTTCTTAATGGTGACTTTGTTCAACTGGCAGTAATCAATACACATTCGCATGGACCCATCCTTCTTCTGCACAAATAATACTGGAGAACCCCATGGTGACACACTCGGTCTGATAAACCCCTTAGCTAAAAACTACTCAAGCTTATCCTTCAACTCCTTCAAAGCCATACGGGTACGGGGGAATGGAGATAGGCTGAGTGCCTGGATCTACATCAATGCAGAAATGAATATCACGATCCGGAGGCATGCCCGGAAGGTCTGAAGGAAATACATCAGCAAACTCTCGAACAACTGGCACTGAATCAATCGTCGGAGACTCGACGGTGGTGTCCCGCATATAAGCAAGATAGGCCATACAACCCTTCTCGACCATATGTCGAGCCTTTATGAATGAAATAACCTGGCTGGCTGCACTGACTGAGGAACCTCTCCACTCC
This sequence comes from Nicotiana undulata, assembly GCA_005239495.1. Taxonomy (NCBI): domain Eukaryota; kingdom Viridiplantae; phylum Streptophyta; class Magnoliopsida; order Solanales; family Solanaceae; genus Nicotiana; species Nicotiana undulata. The sequence goes on from ML245197.1 coordinate 95,675, forward strand.
AGCCTAGGCGACTCGGGCATGGCTAAAGTAACTGTCTTGGCCTGGAAATCTAGCACTGCATGATAAGGAGATAGCCAATCCATGCCTAGAATAACCTCAAAATCGACCATGTCGAGCAATAAAGGTATGCTCTGGTATCGAACCCACAGAAGGTGATCACACAAGACCGATAGATCCAGTCTACCTCCACAGAATCGCCCATAGGAGTGGACACATATATAGGTGAATCCAAGGACTCACGAGGAACATCCAAGAAACAAGCAAGAAAGGCTGACACATATGAATAAGTGGATCCTGAATCAAATAGCACTGATGCCTCTCTACCACATATTGAAATACTATATGTGATCACGGCGTCTGAGGACACTGCATCTGCTTAGGCCGGAATAGCATAAAATCTGGCTGGTGTACCGGAAGACTGACCTCTGCTGGAATGAATAGGAGCTGGTAGAGCTCCTCCTGTTTGGCCTCCACCTTTAGGGCGACCTCTACTAGTCTGTCCTCCACCTCGAGGTGGACGGGGCATCGGTGCTGAGTATGTAGGCTGAAAACTCTGCTGAACAGCCTTGCCCCGAAGCCTGGGACAAGTCCTCCTCATATGGCCTAAATCCCCACACTCATAACATCTCACTGGTGGCATAGCCTGCTGCCCTGAAGAAGAACCCTGGATAACTGGGGGATGGTGAGAACCCTCTGGCATGACACTGAAGTAAGGACTAGAAGACCCTTGATGACCGGAATACCCGCCGGAGTAACCCTGAATGACTGGTGGACGTTAAGAACTCTCCGGCATGGCGCTGAAATAAGGCCTCACTTAAGCACCACGGGGAGGTGGTGGAGGAGCTAAATATGGAGGCCTGCTAGGCTGGCCTCTGCTGAACTGACCCCTTCCCCTGGCTGGGGCACCTCTGAAATCTACAGAAAATCTAACTCTCTTGTCCTGCTGACCTTGCTCTCTGCCCCTCGATCGATAACCCTCAATCCGAAAAGCTATCTCAACCACAAGCTGATAAGGTGTCCCCATATCCACCTCTCGGGACATGTTGGCCCTAATACCTGAGTGCAGTCCAGCTACAAGTCTCCGCACTCTCTCAGCATTACTAGGAAGTATCATAAGGGCATGGTGAGACAACTCAGAAAACCTGGCCTCGTAGTCTGTCACTAACATCTGGCCCTACTCCAGTTGCTCGAACTGATACCGCAGCTCTTCCCTCTCAGAGGGTGGAATATACCTATCAAGGAATAACTAAGTGAACTGCTCCCAAGAGATAGGAGGGGAATCTGCTGGTCTACCAAGGATGTAGGACTGCCACCATTTGCGGGCCCCACCCTCAAGCTGAAAAGTAGTGAAATCCACTCCATGGGACTCTAATATCCTCATGTTGTGCAGTCTGTCCCTGCACCTGTCAATGAAGTCCTGAGCATCCTCGCCTCGCTCACCCCCGAAGACTAGAGGGTGCAATCGAGTCCATCTATCCAATAACTTTTGCGGATCGCCGTTCGCAGCTGGTCTGAGCTCTAGTGTTCCTGCTTCTGGATGGACCCCATCCACGGGCAGTGTACCTGGGGTATGATGTAATACTGTTGTCTGACCTGCAACCTGGAGAGTAGGGGTCTGGACTCCCCCTCCCGACTGAGAAGTGGCAGGATCTGCTAGAAATAAACCAGCCTGGGACATAGTGTCCATAAATCTCATAGTACGGCCCATGACCTCCTGGAAGCCTGGCGTCGTCATGAAGTCCACTGGAGCAGGATCTGCTAGGGGCACCTCATCCTTCTCCTCAATGATAGGATCCTCTATTGGTGGTGCAACTAGAACAGCTTTGGGACGCCCTCGTCCCCTACCTCGGGCCGGTGCCCTCCCCCGGCCTTTGCCCCGGCCTCTAACTGCGGGGGTAGCAGCCTCTCCCAGGTATGGAACATCAGATGCGTGCGTCCTCACAATCTGTGAGAGAATAGAAGAATGAGTTTTGGTACACCATCGACTGCACGATAGAATATAAATAAAGAGAGGTTTCCTAACACCCTATAGCCTCCTGAAGATAAGTACAGACGTCTTTGTACTAATCTGTAAGACTCTACTGTGCATGCCCGTGACTCGTGAGACCTACGTGAACCTAGGGCTCTGATACCATGTTGTCACGACCCAAATCCGAAGGTTAGAAAGGAGACTCACCTCGTGCCGAGCCTACTTTCCGGGTCAAGAACGCGCCCGAAACTTTTAACTCTACACCCGAGGACTCGAAACTAGCCCAATGTTATACAAATACATCAATTTATGCTCAAAGTATGGAAATTCTCCTATTCAATTAGTAAATTCATCATTCTTGAAGAAATTTAAAAATTCACCCCCGGGCCTGCACGCTCTAATTCCGAAAATTCACGAAGGAAACACCCACCTATAACCTAAGGATTGTCAATACATGATTTTTTCTTGATTTCATAGCTAATTGACGGGTAATTCCCTAATTTTGTAGAAAGCCCTAGGTTACTACCCAGTTCTTGTTTTTCACTAATTTAGAAGGTTAATTTAGCTAGGAATTCATGAATTAAACTGACTTTGGGGTAGAATTTACTTACCTCTCAGTGGTTGGGTCGTTGAGTCCTTTTTCCAAGCTCTCAAAGACTTTTAATGGAGGAAAGAATGAGGAAAAATGGACATTTCCCGTGTTTTAAAGAAGCACACTGCCTAACAGTGGTCTCGCACCTGCGGCTCAAGGACCGCACATGCGGTCTCGCACCTGCGAGCAAAGGCTCACACCTGCGGAAATGGGCGTGGAGGCCTGGGCTGGCACCTGCGGAGAGGAGACCGCATCTGCGGCTCTGCTCTTGCGGAACTTTGTCCGCACCTGCGAAAAATGGGCTGCCCGTTGGGGGTCGCACCTGCGAGGCTGCGACAGCAGGAGCGGTCCCGTACCTGGGACTAGGCAACCGCACCTGCGTCACACTAGAACAGGTGCACCAACAGTGTTTTTAGCTTGTTTTTGGCCTCTTTTGGTGTCCGAGAGGCACCTGGGCCCACCCGAGCACCCGTCAAAATATACCAACAAGTCCAAAATCATAATACATACTCGCTCTAGCCTTCAGAACACTCAAAACAATGCTAAAACACAAAATCACACCTCAAAACCCCTAGAATCAACACTTGAGAACTTTAAGTTCTTGAATTCGATAAAAATGCGCCGAACCGACCTATACTACTCAGAATGACACCAACGTTTGCACGCAAATCATAAATGATGTAACAGAACTATTCCCGATCTTGGAATGCCATTCGAAGCTCGATATCACAAAAACACGTTCCAAACCAAATTTCAAACTTAAGGAAATTTGTATTTCGATATTGGGCGCCGAAACGCCCCTGGGTCATCCAAAACCCATTCCGAACATACGCCCAAGTCTGAAATCATCATACGAAGCTACCGGAACTATCGGAACTCGATTCTGAGGTCGTCTACTCAAAATATTGATCAAAGTCAAACTTGGCCAAAAGGCCAACCTTAAGGAACTAAGTGTTCCTATACTGCTCTAAACACTTACAAATCCCGAACCACCCGTCCCCGCAAGTCATAAATCACAATAAGCCGCTTTGCGAAGTTTAATTTAGGGGAACTGGTCCGATAATGCGAAATGACCAATCGGGTCGTTACATTATATAAGTCCTATCTGTAAAGTTTCATGAGAATCGGAGTTGATTTGATGCAATTCGGACATCCGGTTGAAAAGATAGAAATTTGAGTGTTCTTGAGAAAAACTTGAGTTTGGATGCCAAATCTGTAGATTTTGATGTTAGTTTAATGATTTGATTTCGCAAACAAGTCTGTATGATGTTTTTAGATGTGTGTGCATGTTTGGTTTGGAGACACGAGGGATCGGGTGAGTTTTGGGTAGGCTACAAAGTGTCTAGACTTAGAAAAAAATCACAACAGCTGAACATCGGGTGTACAGGTCTCTGATCTCGCAAATGCAAGGTCGGGCTTCGCATAACCTCTGATCTCGCAAATGCGAGGTCCCTGGGTCGCAAATGCGAAGGACCTTGTTCGCAAATGCCCAGAAATCCCAGGTTTCGCAAATGCGAGACCGCGGCCTGGTATATCAGTTGTTTGACGAGATTTTTCCTTCTTTTCCACTTTTCTAAAACCCTAAACCTCCATAGGCGATTTTCCAAAGATCTAAATTTCTTCAAATCAGTTGTAAGTGATCTCTAACTAATTTCTTTCAATTCCTAACAACTTTTAGCAATGATTTCAACCAAAAATCTAGAGTTTCCATGGTAAAAAATTTGGTTTTTGGGTAGAACTTAAGAATTTCAATTTGTAGGGAATTGGACCTCGAATTGGGGTCGGATTCCAATACCAATTGTATATTCATGCTCGTGGAAGATTGAGAAAATGGATTTTGGTCCGAACCTCGAGTTTAGACCAAGTGGGTCCGGGGTGAATTTTCAAAATTTAATGGGAAACCTTAGTAAAACCATTGTTTTTCAATAAAGATGATTCCTTTAGGCTATGATTGATAATATTGGACGAATTGTAATTAGATTCGAGCGGATTAGAGGCAAATTCTAAAGAAAAGGCAGTGCTAGAGCAGTGAATTGCTTGCGAGACTGAGGTAAGTGTTTGGTCTAACTTTGACTTGAGGGAATAGGAGTCCCCATTTGTTGCTATGTGAAATGCATGGGTGTGGTGTATAGGTGAGGTGACGAGTATCTATGCACCACCCAATTTTCCTGTCAAGCATGATCCCTTTTCTGTCCCAACTTAATTGATTCTTGTCTTAATTATTCTATGACTATCTAGCGTTGTTGTCTTGTTGGCTTCATTGTTGATAATACCGAGGAAGTGATGAGGAATACAGTCTAACTGTTTTATGATTGTTGAGGTTTATGTGATCGTTTTGTTTCAATGCCAATTGTTGTGGCGAGTGTATAAAGAGTATTTGTTGTTTATTGGGTTCCCTTGTGGGACAATTGACTGAGCAGCCTGGTGTTGAAATTACGAAGTCTAAATATACACATTGATGTTCCTGTTGGTATCATAAATTAATATAAGGTTGTGATATATTGTTGAAAGAGGAATATTGTGAAAGGCTTGGCCTTAATTGTGAAAGCTTCATAAATTAATATAAGGTTGTGATATANGCCTGGTGTTGAAATTACGAAGTCTAAATATACACATTGATGTTCCTGTTGGTATCATAAATTAATATAAGGTTGTGATATATTGTTGAAAGAGGAATATTGTGAAAGGCTTGGCCTTAATTGTGAAAGCTTCATAAATTAATATAAGGTTGTGATATAATGTTGAAACATAAATAATATGAAAGGCTTGGCCTTAATTGTGAAAGCTTCATAAATTAATATAAGGTTGTGATATACTGTTGAAACATAAATATCGTTTGGTTTCACGTTTGTTCTTGGCAATTATTTTCATTTAAATTTAAGGTTTGAAACTTGGAAATTTTGAGGATTGGTTATAGCTGAGGCCTGAAAGAGGCGGTTGTGTATTTTATTTTTATTGCAGTATTTGAATTTTATTTGTTTAGATTTCCTACTTGCTATATATAT
>MDKH01177799.1:0-30361 GCA_005239495.1 Nicotiana undulata
GTTTGGTCGCACCTGCGGTTCCGCAGGTGCGAAATTAAGCTGGTTTGAATTCCATCGCAATTGCGAACATTTGGTCGCACCTGCGGTTCCGCAGGTGCGTAAAAACACTGCAGGTGCGAGTTTTGTGTGCCTGTGCCAGCTTCACAGGGGCGACAATTCCTCGCAGGCGCGAGGTCGCTCTTGCGTCCTAGAATCCGCAGGTGCGGAATCACTGAAGCCTTTATGCACATTTTCACCGCTTTTTGTCCAACTTTCAGTCTAATTCAACACCAACCTTCATAGCATCATTTCCCTGAAAATTGAGCAATTTTACACTAACAACGACCTCAAATTATCATTTAACAATACAAAATCTAATGAGAAAAGGCTAAAATGAGTGGTAAAATCACCACTCATCACCTGTTATACTTTCATCTTGCCTAACCAAATTGCAGGTAGACTCTACTCTCAAAGTGCTGAAAAGGAGGAAGAAGGCCATAGGATGGACACTTGCTGATATTCGGGGAATAAGCCCCGCATTTTGTATGCACAAAATCATTCTTGAGGATGGAGCAAAGCCTTCCGTAGAACACTAACAGAGGCTCAATGAAGCAATGCAAGAGTGGTAAAGAAAGAAATAATCAAGTGGCTTGATGTAGGGGTCGTCTACCCAATCTTGGATAGTGCTTGGACTTCTCCGGCCCAATGTGTTCCAAAAAAGGATGGCATGACCGTGATCCAAAATGACAAAAATGAACTTATTCCAACAAGGACAGTCACAGGTTGGCGGGTATGCATGGATTACCGCAAGTTGAACAATGTGACTCGCAAGGATCATTTCCCCTTGCCTTTCTTGGACCAAATGATAGATAGGCGTGCGGGTAGAGCTTTCTATTTTCTTCTTGGACGGGTATTCAGGCTATAACCAAATCTTGATTGCACCGGAGGACCAAGAAAAGACAACCTTCACATGTCCTTATGAGACATTTGCTTTCTCCAGGATGCCTTTTGGGTTGTGCAATGCACCCGCTACATTTTAGCGGTGCATGATGGCAATATTCACCGACATGGTTGAAGACTTTCTAGAGGTATTCATGGATGATTTCAGCGTGGTTGGGGACTCTTTTGATGAATTCTTGAACAATCTTGATAAAGTCCTTGCTCGTTGTGAAGAAACCAACCTAGTGCTCAACTGGGAAAAATGCCATTTTATGGTTGAAGAAGGGATAGTTTTGGGTCACAAAATCTCAAGAAATTGAATTGAAGTAGACAAAGCCAAAATTGAGGTCCTTTCCAAATTTCCACCTCCAACTTCGGTAAAGGGGGTCCGTAGATTTCTTGGGCACGCCGGGTTCTACCGGCGCTTCATTAAGGACTTCTCGAAGGTGGTAAATCCTCTTTGCAAATTGTTAGAGAAAGATGCCAAGTTCCACTTTGATGACAATTGCATGAAGGAATTTGAGCTATTGAAGCAAAAGTTCACTTCCACGCCAATTATCACCGTGTCGGATTGGAGCTCTCCTTTTGAGCTAATATGTGATTCTAGTGATGTGGCCGTGGGGGCAGTTTTGGGCCAAAGGGTGAACAAGATCTTTCACCCCATTTACTATGCTAGCAAGATAATGAATTGCGCCCAATTGAACTACACTGTCACCGAGAAGGAGTTATTTTCTATAGTCTTTGCAATGGAGAAATTTCGTTCTTATCTTATGGGTGCCAAGGTCATAGTCCACATCGACCATGTGGCACTCTGGTATCTCATGACAAAAAATGATTCCAAGGCTAGACTTATTCGGTGGGTGTTATTGCTTCAAGAGTTTGATTGGAGATCATTGATAGAAAGGGGAGTGAGAACAAAGTTGCCGACCATCTTTCCCGTCTGGAGGAGCAAGGGAGACCTAGTGATGGGCTTGAGATTGATGATAGCTTCCCAGATGAACAACTTCTCTCTGTTACTATGCAAGAAATGCCATGGTTCGCGGACATCGCCAACTACATTGCCACCAGGGTTGTCCCGATTGAACTCTCTTCTAACCAAAGGAAGAAGCTTAGACGGGATAGCATGGATTATTATTGGTATGAACCATACTTATTCAAGATATGCAATGACGGGGTCATCCGGCGGTGTGTGCCCGAAGAAGAGCAAGGGTCAATTCTTGAGTCATGCCACTCCTCACCTTGTGGTGGCCATCATGGTTGGGCAAGGACCGCTTCAAAAGTCTTAAGTTGTGGTTTCTTTTGGCCCACGTTGTACAAGGATTCTAGTGACTTAGTCAAGAGATGTGACGAATGTCAGAGAGCAGGGGGAATTTCGAAGAAAGATGAGATGCCTCTAAATACCATTCTCGAAGTGGATATTTTTTATGTATGGGGCATCGATTTTATGAGCCCCTTTGTTAGTTCTTGTGGGAACACATACATTCTCGTGGCGGTTGAATATGTTTCAAAATGGGTTGAAGTCATGGCTCTACCCAACAATGAGGCCCTGAGTGTTGTTGCATTTCTCAAAAAGAGCATTTTTACAAGGTTTGGCACTCCTAGTGCAATCATCAGTGATGGGGGGTCGCATTTTTGTAATAGAGCTTTTGACACTTTGCTTGCAAAGTATGGTGTCAATCACAAATTTTCCACTCCTTATCATCCTCAAGAGAGTGGACAAGTTGAAGTCTCAAACAGAGAAATCAAGAATATATTGTGAAAGACGGTCAATGCAAATAGGACTGATTGGTCAAAGAAGTTGGATGACGCTCTATGGGCTTATAGGACTGTTTACAAGACCCCGATTGGTATGTCTCCGTACCGATTGGTGTTTGGAAAAGCTTGCCATCTACCTGTTGATTTAGAGCACAAGGCCATGTGGGCTTTGAGGAAGCGGAATCTTGAATAGGATGTGGCAGCCAATCTTCGTGTGGAGCACCTTAATGAACTTGATGAATTCAGATTCCATACCTACTCCAGTTCGTCCTTGCACAAGGACAAAATGAAGTACCTTCATGATAAATATGCTTGTGGCAAGGAGTTCAAAGTGGGTGATCTGGTTCTCTTAATCAACTCTCGGTTATGTCTATTTCCGGGAAAGCTTAAGTCGAAATGGAGTGGACCTTTTGAAGTGGTGTTTGTTACTCCGTTTGGTGCACTTGATTTAAAGAACAAAAGTGGGGAGATTTCTAGAGTTATGGGCACAGGGTAATGCACTACTTGGGCAAAATTGATGACAGCCACGTGGTGGCACTGCTCCATCTAAAGTGAATTGAGGGTAACTTACGTCATGCCGCGACGTTAAATCAGGCGCTTCTTGGGAGGCAACCCATGTGTTTTTCTTTTTGTCTTTCTTTGATTTTATTTGTAGTATAGGATTTGTTTTTGGACTAACTCGTTGTGGGATGTTGTAGGATTGTCTTGATGTAGTGCAGGACTAAGTTGGAAAAATGAGCTCTCTAAGTTTGCACTGTAGCCGCAATGCAATTTTGTGCGGCCGCAAAGGCCTTAGTGCGGGGGCAAAAATTCCAATGCGGTACACAAAGATATTTCACATGAAAAATGATTCTCTGAAGTTGCCACCGCGGCCGCAATGCGATTTTGTGCGGTCCGCGGTGGACCACTGCAGCCGCATTGCATTTTGTGCGGTCCGCAGTGGACATCTGCCCAGTACCAAGTAAATCTGAGTACCGCAGACCGCAGTCATTTTGTGCGGTCCGCGGTGGACCACTGCAGCCGCATTGCATTTTGTGCGGTCCGCAGTGGACATCTGCCCAGTACCAAGTAAATCTGAGTACCGCAGACCGCAGTCATTTTGTGCGGTCCGCGGTGGGGTAGGTGAAGTGGGTCCCAGGCCTTTTTCTATAAATAAGGCCTGAGGCCCTCATTTTACACTTTTTGCTCTTTTCTCTCTCAATAGTAAAAAATACATTGTTCATCACCCCTCTTCACTTCAACTTCTTCATCTCATTCATCTACACTACATCCTACATCTAGTAAGTTTAATTTTGTTTTGTTAGTTGTTTAATTTTGTTATTTTCTTGTTAATTAGTTGTTTTTCTTCTTCTTTTTCTTCCCTATTCCCTTAATCATGTGTAGGTTTTGTTTAACAATGCTTAAATTAGGCATAATTAATTAAAAACACTGATTAAACACCTAGGGTATCAATAACATGTGATGTAGGATAGAATTAGGCTGAAAATTTTGAAGCCCTAGGTTGGGACTCTGTGCGGTCCGCGATGACATTTTGTGCGAACCACGGTGCTAGAAACTCAGTGAGGCCTTAGTTAAGGACCGCGATCGCAACACCATTTTGTGCGGTCTGCGGTGGCCTTCTTCAGAGAGTGGGTAGTCTGAATCCCACATCTGTGCGGACCGGGTGTATTTTGTGCGATCCGCGGTGGCCTTCTTCAGAGAGTGGGTATTCTGAACCTCACCTCTGTTCGGACCGCGGTGCATTTTGTACGGTCCGTGGTGAACTTCTTTAGAGAGTGGGTAGTCTGAACCCCACCTCAGTGCGGACTGTGGTTCATTTTGTGCGGTCCGCAGTCTGCATATTCTGCAAGTCCACCTTCAATTACATGCATCCTTATTCTTCACCAATTCATCCAATATTGTGATAGTAACAAATTCAATCTGAATTCCACTTGCAGACAATGGTTCAATCAAGAGGTGGTGGTAGAAAACAACCCGGAAAAGGGGAGTCCTCCCGGGGGAAAGGAAAAGGAATGATCAAACCGGCTCCCCAAGTCCGGCAAGCTATCAAAGCTACAAGGAAAATAATTAAATCCATGGATAGAGTTGCTTCCCACTCGGGAAGTGAGTATGCACCCTCCCAGGAGGCATCTGACTCAGAATCTGTGCCGGAGCATGTTCCTGACTTTCCGAAGAGGTTTAGATTGAGAGATTCACCTCCGGGCTCCCCTACTGCCCAAGCATCAGCACAAAGATCTTTTGAGTCGTGTGAGGGCTCAGCTGCGGGAAGTGCCAATGAATATTCTACCTCACCTACAGCTTCACTATCCGGTGAGCACTCCGCAGAAGAAGAAGAACAAGAAGGGGGTGAGCCCCAAGTAGGGGGGGTAGAGAGAACCAGAAAACCAGAAGCATGACAGGACAGGTTTGTGAGTGAACCAGCCTTTCACAAATTCCGTGAATGGTGGCCCGAGAGGAAGTTGATACCGGAGCGAAAATTCATCACAAGGGACCTTCTGCCTCACAACCCCAATGTGTTGAAGCAGTTCAAAGAAAGAAAAGGCTGGGACTACTTCAATTTCCAAGTGGTGGAGACTAATGAGCACTTAGTCAAGGAGTTCTACACCAATGTTGATTATGTCAAAAAGGACTCTAAAGTGACTAAGGTGCGGAATCTCATAGTGATGTTTGATGGGAAAGCAATCAATGAGTACCTGGACTTCGATGAGCAGGATGAGACACTGTACTTGGAGAAGTTAAATTTGGGGGAGGATGCTCATTCGTGGTTAGCAGAGCATTTGGCAATCCCGGGTACCACCCCAGATTGGTTGCAAACGGGAGTGAAAATTCTGAGGAGAACCCTAAACTTTGAAGCGAAAGGGTGGGAAACGTTTGTGTGTAGCAGGCTAGACCCCACCACTCACGAAACCTCTCTTTCTCTCAGATGAGCTGTATTGGTGGCCTCGATCATGGCAGGGTTCCAGATCAACGTCGGTAATGTGATGTCCAGGGTAATCACACGGGTGGTGAACGAAGGTGATAGATCCTACCTCTTCCCAAATTTCTTGACTATGCATTTCAAGGATCAAGGGGTAGAAGGGAGGAAGTTTGATGTGAAGGTAAAGCCAAAAGTTTCATTTTCCTGGTATAGCACACATGGTGATGACAACCCTAAGAGCAAGAACTATAAGGGCAAATCCACTGTTTCTACTGGCCAGTCTGAAGAACCAGTGGAAGTAGTGGTTCCTACTCAGCCTGCCTTAGCCACCCCAGACATTGCTCCAGGACCCTCCACTTCTAGAGCCCCATCTATTCCCACATTTGCTGCATATCCATTGACTGCCCACCGGTTGAGCCAGACACTTACCAGTATCAACAATTGGATGCAGGTAGCTACTTCCAAGGTGTCTGCTTTCTACATCGGTGGCAGCCCAGTCTACACCTCCTCAGCCACAGGTCCCACAGTCAGTGGAAGACACTCTCAAAGAGCTTCTGGACAACAAGAAGAAAATCCTAGAGAACCAGAAATTGATCCTGGCTGCTGTTGATTCTCATGGTACTGCATTGAAGGAGCTGGCTAAGGAGACAAAGAGACTGAAAAAGACTCCTGCTTCCAAGGAGTCGGTGAAGAAGTTGAGGGTGGAGGTGGAGAAGATGAAGGCAGATCATCTACCCTTGGACCTGTTATTGCATGACCCAGCAGCCCAGCCTAAGCCGTAGCAGGAGATAGAGAGGCCACCAAAGCGGAAGAGGATGATGCCCCGCACTGTTGATGTTGTCATTGAGTTGGCGGACTCGCAGGGAGGTACCTCTAGTCATCCCCAATGTCCAGTACAGGCCCAGGACCCAGTGGAGATACAGGTCCCAGTGCAGACACAGGTTACTGGGAGCCAGTCACAGGTTCCCGAGTAGTCCAAGACCTAGGGACCCAGACTGAGGATCCTGTGCAGACGGAGGGCCAATAGGGAGTTTCTCTTTATTCCTTTTTTTTTGTTTTTGAGTTGTATTTGTTTAGTTAGCACTGGGGACAATGCTAGCTTTCATTTGAGGGGGTACCCCTATTTGGATGATTGTATATATTTGATACTATTTCCTTTTTATTATGCTTTCTTTTAGCTTTTGGTATGTACATAATTCTACAATTCTAGTTTACTTAAGAGAAGAAGAAATTCGTGCTTACTCTCACCTTCTTTCTTGTGTTGTAAGAGGGGCGAAAAGGAACCAGAGCAGCAAGCATCACAACTAGTGACATGGTCTGTATATAAAGTTACTTTCTGATGTATATATTCATTTCCCCCTTATGTTTATTCGATTAAACCCCCTCTTGTATATATTTATTCTACTTTCCGCATTTTACATTTTCTGCATTATTCCTTTCATAGCTTCTTATTTTATTTTAGTAGCTTCTTATTTTGAATTTGTGCGTGCAATAAACATTTGGTTTTCTTAATGCCACGGTTCTTTCCAAAGGTGGAACTTGTGTGAACCGGGTGGCTCTTCCCAATGATGGATGGCATTACAACCTTCTTAAGGGTTTGATTCTGTTTTTTCTTTTTGCTTTTTGTGTAAATAGTAGCTAGTGAGTAAGGGTGCCTCAAGAAAAGTTTCACTTGGTCCTAACACATTTGCCTTTGATCCTGTGGTCAAAAACAAATTGTTGTGTATAGGAAGGTGAAAGTTGTGACCTTGAGACTCTTGTGTTGGCCGATAACACTGCTAGAAATCAGATCTATGGCAACGATGTTTTTGTAACGGTTCAATAACCGTTGAAATAGATAGTCTATTGGTACGATTTTTAAGCATCGCAAAAAGGATCTTGAGCCTATTGGAACACTACGCAATTAAACTGTTACTTTAGAGATATTGCAGAGGTACATATTGCAACAATTGTTTCAACCGTTGCAATAAGTTACTCTAGGGCAGCGGTTCTCTTAAAATTATTATCTACGATAATGTTTCTCTTATTCCCTTCATATTTTCGCTCCTCTAATTTCACCAAAAAAAAAACCTAGAAGCATAGTCATTTTAGTATGCACCAACTTTAGAACACATCAATGCTCTCAATATTAACTCATAAATTTATTTCTCTAGAAATTTCAGAACATTATTGTTGTAAACAACATATCTTCTTTTAGATCGGAATGATTTATCTCTGAAGAACCAAAAAATGAAGCTCTCTACTCTGATATCCAAAGGTCGAACAACCGTGAATGAAAAATCAAAAGGTTCTTTGAATTCTTTCTCCTCAACCTTTTTCATTAGCTACTTGCTAAGGGAAGAGAACCCAGTAACATATTTATATTTTTCGTTTTTTCGATATTTCTTGAATTTCTTGCCCTGTAAAGGATTATTTGATGTTGAAAATTCATGTGTGTATGTTTTTGTAGTTAGCGCTTCGGATTTATGCGTGTATAGCTAGGGTTTTGAATTTTTATTTATATTGACAATTTCGTGTTTCGTAAACGAAATTGGGTATGAACCCTTTTAAAATCTCTCTCTCTCTCTTATAGCTAGAGTTTGGAGTTTTATATCCCTATTGATATGTGTGTATGTCTTCGTGCTTCTTGCATTTGTTTTCTCTTTTTTGATTGTTTTATGTTTTTTTTAGTTTGATTCATTTTCTTAGGTTAATACTGACTGTGTTGGTTAGCGTCCTAATTAAAATGACATTCTTGGTGGAATAATTTAAACAAGTCACTAACAGGGAAAGTATTCTCGTAGATGAAAAAGAGATTCGGGTACTATTTACAGAACCTTTAAACAGTTTTTTTGTCTCAAGTTATTCTTAGCTTCTTATTGTTGTAGCTACCCAATTTATATATCTGTGTGGTGTTGGAGTTTCAGTCTCTATTTATCCAGAATATAGTAGCTCTATGCACCTATTTATTTGTTTTATATAAATATAGTTTATTTAGGAAGAGTAACAATATAAATATAAAAAGAAAGGCATAAAAAGTAACTTTCAAGATTAAGTGCCTAAGCACCCCTTATTCTTTCCTGTACAGAGGGATGTAAGTCTTCAAAACACTAAGGTTCACGACTATATGAATGCAAAGCACCAATATATTTTTCCAGCTCTATGAAAACAATTTGCTTCATCCTAAGATACCATGTAATCTCATCCATTGACTAAAAGTGAAAGAACAATCTAGTTTCTTGTAGCTATGAATGCATCTTTACTGATATTCAATCTCCTAAAGAAATTACTTGTATTATGAAATCATAGTCTTATATACATGTTCACATTTACTGATCTTGTATTTGATAGAGTTGCAGCGATCATGTTCAAAAAGCATCAAGTTCCTGCATTGTTTTTGGCTAAAAATACAGTGTGTGCCTTCCTTAGTTTGTAATTTGATCTTGTAGCTAATGAACATTATTAAATACTGAAGCTTTAACTAATTTGTGACTTGTGTAATAGTTATTCTTTCTCTTTGTGACTTTATTTATTATGCTTAATTATGATGAAGACATAATATCTCTGCCATAGCAATGTTGAATTTTTTTATTGGGAGCTAAACTTGTGGAACGTTGCAGCATCTTGAAGTGCTTATGGGTTCTTGGCTGCTGCAAATAGTTTCTTGAATATCGTATTTTTAGCTGCATGTGGAAGCTCTTTTTATTTTTTATTTTTGACCTGCAACTTTAAAGCTATTATTTGTTGAGTTTACAAAAGTTGTTATTATAATTTATTTTATGGTCCTATAAGATTAGAGTGACAATGAATTTCATAAAAATTTATGTGAGGGGAAGAATGGTGGCTAGTGAAGGAAAGTTGTAATTGTAAGAACAATGTGTAAAAGCTAATGGTTGGCACTCCTTTAAATTTAAAATAATAAATTTTACTATCAAGCCCACTACTAGGGTAGCCAATATTTTGATACCAATTTGCTAATGTCTAAATGTTACTATGAATGGGGTTAATAGTTGGGTAAGTCCGAACTTGTAGTTAGTAAAATATGCTTATGTACTTGGCCAATATAAGAGGAAAGAGTTGGATAGGTATTGCTGACATTATTAGGGTACTTTCTTTCTACGAGTTTAGTTTTTAAGTCCAAAAAAGAGGTGTTGGCTTTACTAATGAAAATTTATCTAACATCTAGGACAAAAGCTTCTGTGAAGAGAGAGGTCTAGGATAAAATTAGCACTGCTCATAACAAGGTGATGGAAAGAAATGGATTCTCTTGAAAGGTATCAGCATTTGTCTATGATGGGGCAATTATCTTTTTGTTATCTGACTGGTAAATTGACGTGCATTTTATTTACTTATTTAGCCTTCTTTTATTCTTAATATCTATATTTTCTTCTCTCGTTTTGGTTGATGTAGGTGGTTTTCTTTCGAACCTAAATGCTTGATATGCGGGGTAGTTTTGCTTTTGGAACTCCCTAAGACTGAACCAGTTTGGTGAAATAGATTGGAGATTGTTATATTTGGCCTATTTCTTTTTGTAGTTTCATATTTTTTTTCCTCCCTAATTTGTTACTATATGGATAAATTCTCGGTACTTTGAGTGAGAAAGACATTCATTTTGGGTCCTTGAAGAAGAATAGTGTTAATCCTTTGCCTAATTATACATGTAATTTCTATAGGTGAATGCCATCTTGGTGCTTTTACTTTCTTTCTATAAATGGTTTACTTGTTATATTTATTTACTAATCAATACATCTAATGTTGCGATGCAATTAATGCTCTATATTCTTCGTTAATTGTTTACTGTTTTGCTTCCTAATTTCTCTAAGACTGTCTAAAGGCTATGGGAATGATAGGGTGGATAAAGAATTACTCAAGTTCTTTGGAGATTGACTTACCATTTTGGAAGTTTTGGTAAGATGATGTTGCATTATCACTCTCATAAAATAATTGCACCTTCTCTTTTATAGTTCCATTCAACATTTTACTCCCCTTCTCTGCTTCCCATTTAGAAATATTTTCATTTGCATACGAATTACATAAAATCTATTTTCTTAACTCTTAACAGTTTTGCTGGTGAGGAATTTTGAGGGACTGCACTTATGATTCTTAAAGAAATATATCAAGTATTTAAAAATGTTTTATGAAATTGGACTTATTCTATTAAATAGCTTTCTCTGAAATATATTTCACGCTACACTAAGTTATGTAGTGTTTATGAGCTCTGCATTGTTTATTGCAACTTTTGATTTAGCAACACATTACTGATTAATTCTAAGGTAATGGTTGTTCTTTACCATTCAAAAATTTGCTAACATTTATTTGTCATCATTTGTAGGTGGCTCAAATAAGTTAAAGAGTTTATTGAAGCAATGAATATGATATTTAGGGTCATGGGAGCAGTGAAGATGTTATTCAGAGTCATGAGATTGTTCATGAAATATTATTTTGTTTAGATACTTTAATTTTTATTTTTGGAACTTCTAATTAATGTGCAAACTAATGTATGTTATTCTTAATGATGATTTTGTATGAATAATAGTATCCTTTTGTGATTTATATAAATTTTAGCGCATTAGTTTTTATTTAGATAAATAATTAACAACCAAATATAAGGATATATCTCTACTACATTGTTGCAATAGGTTCAATTAACCGTTTCAATAGCCCCAATAACCATTAAATAGCCCTAATAAACCGTTGGAATAACCCTGATAAACTTTTGCAATAACCCGATAAACCGTTGTAACAACCCCTTATGAACGGTTGCTAAAGCATCCAAAACCGTTGCAATAGCCTCAACGACCGTTGCATAAAATGATATCACAACGATTTTGAACCATTCCAATTGACTAAATAACCGTTGCAACTGATGGGCCTAAGGCAACGATGGTAAAACCGTCGTAATAGGTCTTCTATAGCAACAGTTCTGCAACTATCCTAAGAACTGTTACAATATAGCTATTAGCACGCGATCGGATGTAACGGTTGCTTAACTGTTGCAATAGGACTATCGCAACGGTTTTACTACCTTTTGCAACAGTTTCGAAACTGTTGCCATATGTCTATTTTCTGGTAGTGTAATCATCAAGTGGTTTTTCGGGACTATTGTGTTGCTAAAATCTTGGCTAAGGTCGTTGTGGGCCCCCAACTCTGTTTCTTTAGCAATCCTATAGCTTGTGTGGTGAGAATTTGAATTGCAAGTCCAAGTCCTGTGCCATTAGTCTAGAACTTGCCCTGAATGTTTGTCTAGGTGAAATACTAAGTGTAGTTTGACTTGAGATGTGATTATAGGCTCTCCTTGACCCGAATAATGACTTGAAAATTTCTATAGCCTACCAATGACAATATCCCTAGTCAACCCTTTTAAGTCTTAGACCTTTTTCTTTCAAAAACCATGATACAAGCCTTTACCCGTTCTTACCATCTCTTGGCACCCTATCTTTCCTTAGCGCAAGGCAAAAGCATAAGTTTGGGGGAGAGACGAGGAATTCAACAAAGTGAAAAAAGGTACAAAATGAAAAAAAAGGTACAAAATGAAAAAAAGGAAAGGCAATGAAAAACAAAGCCAAAAAAAGAATAAACAATCTAGAAGAAATAAAGGGAATCAATGAAAGCAAAGAGATGAAAGGTGTGGAATGTTTAGATTGGAGAAAAAGGTTTGAAATGAACAATAAAGAGTGACAGTGTGTCTCTCTAACCCCTAAAAAAGATCTCAATGACTCAAAGAGTCAAGAGAATGTATGCCAAAATGAAGCAAACGAAGTGCTTCAGGAAAGATGGAACCTACTTAGACCAAATATTTTCCTACCTTGAACCAAAAGCCTTCACTATCTTTCCACAAAAGCCCTATATGATCTTGAGTTGAATGAAGCTTACATTAGTGGTGACTCACATAAGCGGCAAGCCTATGGTACTTAGAGCCGGACTTGAGACCTTTCTTTGAGAGAGATGAGTGTGTTTCCATTATCCTCGTTCTGAGTGTTACAATCTAAAAGTGAGGATTGCTTAGGGACAGTTGAGGAGTATGAGTTTGGGTTCCACAATGACCAAAGTAGTAGAAAGAGTCTCTTTGATGGGTTGAGTCAACTCTTTATGCTCTTGTGTCACTCTGAATCCATGATGTTTAGAAGTTTGGATGTTATTAATGATTCATTTGAATCGAGGGCGATTGTTAGTCCCAATTGATGCTAGAAGAGGTCACCTTAGGGAAGCTGAATTTTCTTGGATTTACTCTTAAGATGTGGGGCTTATTTTGTTTGCTTGAGGACAAGCAAAAGCTTAAGTTTGGGGGAGTTGATAACTAGGGATTATACTTCATTTCTCACTCCTTCTTGCTTAAGTTCTGGTTAAAATTGTATACAAAATAGTCCCAAAAGCTTACATGTTGTACTTGTTTGCAGGGTTTAGTCAAAAAGGTGACAAATAGTCAAAACCAGCTCAAAAAGGAGTGAAACATGCACAAGTACCAAGAACAAGTCCAAGCACAGTTCAGCAGACCAGTGCGGTCCGTAATCCATTTTGTGCGGACCGCACTAATGAGATTCAGAGAGATGAAATTTTGGTAGCTAAATCAGTGCGGCCACAAAACCATTGTATGCGGACCGCACTAAGAAGATTCAGAGAACTGGAATTTGAAGGCTTGAGACCAGTGCGGTCCGCAACCCTTTTTGTGCGGTTTCAACAATAGCCACCGCGGCCGCGGTGCATTTTATGCGGCCCGCGGTGACCAAGTTCAGAGACGCATATTTCAAAGTCTAGGAGCCTCAACGCGACCGCACTCCATTTTGTGCGGTCTGCAATACCTCCGCAGGAGTACTTTTTTCCAGAAATTTTGGCCTAGTATAAATACTTTCTTTTCCCATTTTTAGGTCAGCTTTTGTAATCTTATTTTAGGAGGAGCTCGTGAACGACTTTTTAAAGCCATTTTGAGTAATTTTAGAAGTGTTTTATCATTGAATCTTCAAGTATTAGTTTGTAATTAAATTATATGGGTTATTCTTCATTTATTTCTTTGTTTTCTTCTTTTATCATGAGCAGCTAGACCCATTTGCTAGGGTTGTGGCTCAACCCTAGTGTGGGTATTTGATGGGCCCTTTTATTTAAGGCTTAGATGTTTATGGGTGATTGGTATTTGGACTGATTTGTGTTTTACATGTTAAATTTCTGGTTGCAAACACTAATTGGTGTCTATTTGACTTGGGCTCTTCTTGAGAAAAAGAACTTGAGTCTAGAAAATCAGTCAAACAAGAATTTGGGATGTAATCAAGAGATTGATAGTCCCAATTAACGGGTTAAACCTAGAGATATTAAAACCCTACTTGAGCCTATATTGCTTGCATAATTTTGACACACAATTGGTCTCGAGAAAGGCAACTAGGGCAAAGAGACTCGAGCTACCGAGAGGTATAGAGTAGGTAATTCCGTGCATTCGCTATATCACAATCCCAAACATAAAGTCTTTGCCTTAGTTTTTTTATCCCGTTAAGTATTCACCTAGGAGAAAGTCATAGCCCTAGTCCCTTTTATCTATTAAGAAAACACTCAAAAAGATATTAGTTAGTTAATTAGCAAATTCAATTAGTTTAAAACCATAGTGGAATTACAAAACCCTTTGATGAGAAGTGCAATTAAAATCACAACACACTACCAGATCACTTAGGAATTCAACTCCCACATTAGTAACTCCCTATGGATTCGATCCCGACCCGTTCGGGTAAAAGCTGCATTGACCCCTGCCTTGCTACTATCTAGTGGTGTAGGTGGGAAACGATCAACCGGTACCCTCGAGCGGACAACTCGAGGGGGAAAGGCACAAATCCATCGACTGCACCGCTTGTCCACTGGTTTTACTGCAAATAAGCTTTTCCGAATTTAGAGGGTGATATAAATAGGAAGAGCGCAACCACTCATCAAGCGTTGCTATAGGATTTGTATAGGCACGAGTGAAGTATGATGTTGAGCATGATTATGCATCAATAAATAGCATATTGTCATGTATTTGCACATTACGGAAGTGATAAATACAGCAGTTATAATTGAAAAGCGGTTACAGAATGAAACAAAGAAACATGTCAGTTTCATTTTCAGAAAATAAATATTTGGAAAAATGAAAACTTAATTGCACATAAAGGGGAAAGGGTGCAGGTATTAACAAAGTAAGACACATTTATACAAATTCACAAAGCGGTTTGTTATGGTAAAAGCCTAGAATCCCCAGCAGAGTGGCCATGCTGTCGCGCCCCCTTTTTCATCTCCTTTCGGAATAGTCAGGGTTTTTGACATTATTGGGACAACTCGTTTCCTTTTGGGAAAAGGGATATAAGGAATTTGAAGAGTTGCCACCTAACGAATTAAGGTGCGTTAGGGCACCTACTTACGGGTTATTATAACACTAATTGTATAACCAGAGATTGGGTAAGGGATTGAAATTACTTCAAGGGGAGGTGTTAGGCACCCCTCAAAGTCCACAACGGTGGGTCCCGACCAAACTTACTTTGTGAATTAGTCAAGGGAAAATAAGCAGTCTAAACACACATATGTAAACAAATAAAGGTTTTTACAGATTAGCAGTCTAAGCACACATATGTAAATAGGGATAAGGGGTCCTAAGTTATTTATCCTATAGGATCATATCCATGCAATGCCCAGTAATCACCCCTCAATGAGGGGCTACACGTTGCATTAGCGCACATGTCATCATATCCTTTTCTACCCATTATCCCACCCCTTAATGGTTATTAAGCGAGTTTTATTTAACGAACTCTAAGCGTGTTGTTACACGTCTCTTCCTTGTGGTCCCGGAGGAGTGTAGGACCTCTAAATCTGGGCAGTTCTAGACAACCCCTACGGTATTTAGAAAGGGAAAAATCTAGGCGACAAGCAAATACCAGGTAGGACCAACACATAAGTGAAAGAAAGCAATTAAAAGGCCCATGTATACCTCCACATGTAATGCAAATAAATAGCACGTCTCAAACACAGATTCAGGTTTTTTAGGAAAAAGAATCCTAGGATGGGATGTCTAGGTGAACATTAATATACAGAACATGTAACACTGTTTCACAAACTCAATGGCAGGGTCCTAATCAGTTTGCCTATTGATTTTTAATCCTGTAAAACTTAAGCAATTTAACACAATCAAAACTCAATTTCCAGTTTATATCCTACAAACATGTTGTTCTAGGTGAAACAGACTAAAAAAGGAATTTGTACCAGTTTATGTCCAAAAACATGACATCTATATGTGGAGCTGTTTTTATACCTCTTCATGGGTAGATACTTATTATAATAGATGTGTTCATACAAAATGCAAACAGAGTTCCTAAAACATGGTATCTAATGCATACAGAGATGACAGTTTTTGTTAAGGTTATTCATTAACCTAGTAGCAGGATTTCTAAGTGAAAGCGCTTATGCAAAATTAAAGCATAGATTAGTGATATGTGATATACTGAAGAAGTAAACGTGAAGCCCTAGGACAGTATATCTAATGCATGTTTGATTTGATTTGCAAGTAAATGAGCATATCATCCCTAGGATATGGATTCTAATGCAAGTTCACATAATATAAGTCCTACGACATGCTTTCTACCCAGTATTATCAACAAGATCATACAACTACCCTCCCATTTTCACTAGCCGCCCCAATATCTGCTTACAAATAATTATTACAGACCAATGGCTGAATGAATTACATAAATGAAGATTACATTAACTATTGGGAGCCTGAAGTAGGCCCAAATACAACCTGAGAATACCAGGCCTTCAGTAGTCTCAAATGCCAAGGGTCTCATAGCCAATTTTATGTCCAGGTGTGTCAGAGTTCCTTAAGGACCTCAAGGATCCCGGGCAGTGCTCACGCCTAGACTTTTCATCACAGGGATTGAGTAAGTGCAGTGTGGAAGGGTCAGCCCCAGTGTGCCAGAGTTTAGAGGGATCTTAAAAGGATCCCAAGGCAGTACACACAGGAGGGGCAGAACCTAGGGACTTAGGAGTAGAGTGAGAGTGCTTGACATAGTTTTGAAAAGGTTTTAACAAGAAAGTGATTCAATAAGTAAAGAAGTTTTCTGAAAATAAGAACTGACTAGTAGTAAAATAGTTTGAAAGCAATGTGAACACTTAGGGAAAATCAGCAAACAGCTTAAACAGGTCCAGCATCATTCAACCACAGATTTCACTCAGGGGTTATGGGAATTGGGGACACATAGAACATATTAACACTGGTCCAATTAGAACACATAACCAGAGTTACTATAACATTGGAAAACTTAGCAAATTAGATTAGGCAAGAACATAAGTGAACAGACTAGGCAAGCATCATAGTTTGAACATGTTGATAGATTGAAACATGCTAGATAAAGCAGTAGGCTGGTTATTTATAAATTAGACATGCTAATCACAGATTAATCAGAACAGGATTCAACCATGCTTAGGTAAACAACAATTAAGCGGTGAAGCTTAGACATGATAGTTACCTATTGACAGCGAGATAGTAAGCAGGAACAAGACTGGAAATCAATAAACTAAAGCAGCAACAGAACACATACAGTCTGGACTTTGATATTGAATTAAGACATACCGTTAAGGAGAGAAAAATACAGAGTATAGAGCAGATGTGGTGCAATAGCTAGCCTTGTCTTACAGCCAGCTAGAGCAGTGAAAGTACAAAGTAACAAGAAAGAGTAGAGAGCTTTTAAGTGTGAGAGAGTTTTTTGTGAACTAGTGTCCGTGTGTAGAAGTGAGAGCAGAGGAGTGTATATATAGCAGTTGAGAGCTAGACAGAATAAGGTAAGAATCAATTATGTAGCAATTAGGGAAATCCACAAATTCAATCATACATAAAATCGGCAAAGTTTCCTCTAATTAAGGGGTAATCAATTAACGGTAAAGAGTATGGCAGATATTTAAGGAAAGATATCAAATGACCTTAGGTACGAAGTAGGTAATTAGGGGTAAATAAATAATAGTTTAATTAAGGCAACAATTAGTAAGAATCACCAAGTACCTCAGTTAATCAAAATAAGGCAAGAAATAATTAGAAGGTGTAAGAAATAGGGAAATAATCGAGAAACTAGCACATAGGTATCAGCGTAGCAAATTAGTGAATCAAAAACTTGCAATAATACTGATTTTAAGGAAGAAAATAACATAGGATTCCATGAATGAGCATATAAGCCAAGTATAACAGAAAGAATCAAATATGAAACCCTAATAGAGACATACTAGGGTAAAAACTCACAAAATATTCAAATTAAACGAAGGAGAATCCATGTGAATCAAAGCACAGAACAGAGTCATGTATCAAATAACACGGACAAGCTCATAATCCAAACAAAATGCCAAAAATTGGGGGTTTTAGCATAAACAAGTTGGGGTTGAGTTAAACTCAACATAATCAGTCGAAAACACATAAGAACAGGAGATTAAACACTTAAAATCAGAAAAAACGTTTTGAAGAAGAGGATTTTCAGGAAACCCTAGTTTAGGAAAATGAAAATCCACTCGAAAAACAGAAGGTTTTCATAAAAATCAGGTGAAATAAGTTCAACCCATCTCAGATCTGTGCAAATCTGAGAAGTTCAAGAGATGAAATTAGGGTTTTGCAAAAAAAAAAAAACAGCGATGAAGATATCGGCTTAGAACCCCATAGGTTTAAGGCAAAAATAAGAAGATCTTACTAGAAATCGAACCAGAGTAGCTTGAGACAGAATGGAAAGAACCAAAGTCGTAAGTTGACCGAACATGGTCCCTTGAAGACCTTAGTGATGGTAGTACCCAGCATAGGAGAGCCATTAGAGGCCTGAGGGTGGCGAGAAACCACCATGGTTGACGGCAGATGAGTGGCGGCTAGGGAGAGTTATGGTTAGGATTAGAGAGAATTTGAGATAGAAGGGGAAGGGGTGACGGCAAAGTGAGGAGAGGGAAAATGAGGGGTTTGGGAGGGTAGTCTTTAGGTTAATTAAGGGAAGGAGTGATCTGGGCCGTTGATCAAAAATGATCAACGGCCAGGATTCCATAAGATTTGGGTCGAGTTAGGTAGGAGTTTAGGCCTGGATTATATTGGGCTAGTTTATAAGGGTTTTAGGCTAGCTTAATTAGGCTATAATTGAAATAAAATAAGGTCATTGGTTAAATACCCCAAATAAATTAGTTAAAATAATTACTAATTATAAAAATGAATTTCATGCATGGAAATATTTTTAAAATGGTTATTTAGTATTTAAAAATACAAAAGACTATTTTCTGGTAAAAATGACGCAAAAATTATATGCATGGGCTATAATTGCAAAGTTATTGCAATTATAGCCAAAAGGTGTCAATTTGGCTATTTATGGAATAGTTTGGACTTAATAGAACCATAAATAGTAAATTAAATCAAGAAATGCTTTTGAAATCATTTGTGATGCAATTTTGTAATTATTTAATAGATATAAAATACTGGGCAAATTAATATAAAAAAATTATAAAAATTGTGGAAAAATACCAATTGATGCTAATGCATGATTTTGAAGACATATATGCATTTTAAATTTTTTTTGGAAAAAATTGGGTATCAACATTATTGAGCCAATGGCTATCAAGTCGGAGGCTTCTAATTCGAAATCTGACGTTGTTGTTGTCCCGCTGGGGGCCGAAGAGGCCATCGAAGATGCATCGGGTAATGTTCTCGAGCCGGCTGCTGGATAAGCTACTCCCCGAGCTGGGGTATCCTTGGTAGGTAGTCCAGAAGAGTTAGTTCCGAGGTTCCTCAGAGGTAGGAGAAGGCCCGATCGATCCATCCAGGGTCGTCGAAGTGAGTGATTCCCCTCCGGAACCGGTTTTACTTTCGGGGCAGGTGCAGGATGACCAAGATGGAGAATCTCCGGATGTGGGGGCGTCCGCTAGGGACAAAAATATGTTTGAAGGGTTATTTACTATAGCCGAGGAGGACCCTGAACTCTACGCCTCATCTGTTTTTAGTGAGATCGAGTGGCTCTGTGAGCAGGTAATTTTCCGTAAATTTTTCTTGGGGCCCAGGTCTCCATATTCCTTACTTTCTTTCTTTCGTGCTTCCAGGACAAGGTGCTTTATAATTAGACCTTCACCAAGTTTCAAGCCAAGTTGACTCACAACGAAGGTGAGTGAAAGAGGCTTACCTCGGGGGCCAATGAGCTTAGAACTTGCTTTGCCAAGAAGGAGGAGGAATTCTGTGACCTTCGGGCTTGTTTGGAGGCGGCGTCTCGTGAGAGGACTTGTCTTGTTGAGCAGGTAACATAGTCTCTATTAGTTTTTGTCTGCATATTTACCCAACTTTAGCATTCTGACACCTCCGGGTTGATCTTTGCAGTTTGAGAATAAAAATGCTCTTGGAGAAGGTATCCTTGGTCTAACATCAACTTCATGATGCGACAGCGGAGAATAATAAATACAAAGATCTTTTAGCCGAGTCGACCGTTGCGCTATCTGCAGCCAGGGCTGAAGTCAAAGCGCTCGTATCCTCGTACAAGGAGGATGCAGTTGCCGCAAATGATCATGTCAGGAAGGTGTTCGAGGAGGCCAAGTTGCAATTGGCTCGAGCTGTGGAGCATGCCCGTTTAAAATCTCAGAGGCAGGCTCTCGAGGATATACATGCACGGGGCATCGATCTAGCTTCCGAGATCGAGAGAGTGAAGACCCTAGGAAGAGGAGGTTGCTGCCTTGCTCACTTCTGAAGATGACGGTGGCTCGGAAGATGATGGAGATGAAGGCAAAGTCCTCGAGGGAGAAGAAGTCGTTGAAGACCCCAAGGATGGAGCTGGAGCTGCTGAAGGCATAACCCCCGAGAGAGACGTTGAAGACATAACCCCGGTGATAGATTAGGGTTATATTTGTTTTCTCCTTTGCAAGAGCTTTAGACACAAGTCCCATAAATACGCTCCTTTGGTCTTTCAATATATATAAGAAGCCTTTCATATTTCATCATTCCTCGTTTTGCCTTTTCTTTCTGTAATAGATTGCAATGCTCGTTTGTCATTTTCTCGAGATCCGGACTTCAGAACAAACCCTCTACTTTTGACGAGCAATTTCGTAACGACCGAAAATTGACCATTCGAGGTTTAGCCCCCGAATCAAGTTTTGACTTGAGTTCTTCGACCTTTAGGCCTAAAGTCGGCCTTGAAATTTTTCTATGCTGGCTCTTGGGCTATTATGCGTCGGCCCTTAGGCGTTTTTAGTTAACCATTTAGGGCTCAGTCTTCGAGTCGGATTTCGACTCGAGCTCATCGACCCTTAGGTTTTTGAATTAGTCATGAGGCTTTTTAAGTTGGCACTTAGGCTCTTACGCGTTAGGTCGGTATGACCTCTAATCGGCCCGTAGGCTTTTTGATGTTGGCCCGTAGGCTTTTTATGCATTTGCCCTTAGGAATTTTAGTTAACCGTTTAGGGCTCAGTCTTCGAGTCGGATTTCGACTCGAGCTCATCGACCCTTAGGTTTTTGACTAGCTCTGAGGCTTTTTAAGTTTGCGCCTAGGCTCTTACGCATTGGGTCGATACGACCTTTAGTATGGCTATAGTTCCCTTCGCTAAAGACTTTTTTTTAAAGTTTTTGCATTCGTCCGACTCTTTGACGTTTCAATAAGAACCTCGATTATGAGTCGTTATGTGACGATAAATGAGCACCTCGTAAGGTTCTTCCCTATGGCTGAATTGTCTCGAAGCCTTTCATTGTTTGGAGCTGACATAAAAATGATCGAAGCTCTCTTTTGCTTATGTCGAGGGTAGCCTTATTTAATCGGTTCTTTTTGAAGTATTTTCGACGTATTTGTGATTATGCAACGACGGTCGGGCGTCCTCGAGTCGCGTTAGTTTGGCCGGAGCCTATCGACTGGAGTCGTTGTGTTTGGTCGTAGCCTACCGACCGGAGTCATTGTGTTTGGCCGTAGCCTTTCAATCCCCGAGCCAGATAATCTCGGCGTCTATATCAAGGGTATGCCTTTTGAGGGGTCTTACAAGTTCGAATATATAACCTTGATTAATATCGGGATTATGCCTTTTTAAGGTCTTTCAAATTTGACATGCCTTACTTTAGGTCTTACAGGTTTGATGTTTACGCCTTTTTTAAGGTCTTTCATTTTTTATCATGCCCGTAGGGCTTACAGATTTGGTCATGCCCGTAGGACTTACAGATTTGGTGTCGTCATATGGGGGGTTTTCGGGCTCGAGGTAGCCCGCTTGGGGTCTTGTGTCCTCGAGATTTGATAGCTTGGTGGGGTGAAAGTCGACGACAGTCCTTGAGACATCGATATTCTTTGGCCCTAGGGCCGTTCTTTGTAAACTTGGGCTTACGAGCTCGAAGTTTCTGGCTCTGAGGTCTTTGGGCTTCGTTCTTGATGTCAGTCCCAGAGTGTCCGGGAAATTTCTGGCTCTGGAGCCATTTCTTGCGATAAAAAAGTTCTTTGAAAGCGCAAATATTTGTATAAAATATGATCCTCTGATTACTTGGTACAAGTATACACATTTTCACCGTCGAGGGTTAGGTTATTCAATGCGGACACGGTTCATTTGACCGTTTGGCCCGATACATTATTTTCCTATCGAGGTCCTCTTTGGCTTGCTTCGAATTTTTCGGGGAGGTGATCTCCCGGGGTGATGCCCTCCAATATTCGAGGTTGACTGAAGAGAAGCCTTGAATACTTATTGAGTCTCCCTCATGTAGCATATAGATGTTTCCTCATTAAAAACCTTGCCGGTAAAAAACCCTTTTTAGGGATAAAACTCGATCTAAGGAAAAGAGTGCAACGCATGATTTAAAACCAGAAGTCTTTTGAAGTTGGAGGATGTTTCGATGTCTTCCATCGGATATCTGCAAAAGTTTAGTGTGGGGCATATAAATGAAAACAAGAGCATAGTCTTACCTTTGCAGTAATAATGTTTGAGCATAGATATGTTCCAATTGCTCGGAAGATGTTCTCCTTCCGTAGTACCGAGTTTGTAGGACCCTTTTCCGATTACTCCGAGGATGCAGTACGGTCCTTCCCAGCTCAAGCCTAGCTTCCCTTCATTAGGGTTCTGAGTGTTCTGGGTGACTTTCCTTAGGACTAAGTCCCCGACTCCGAAATGTCGGAGGTTTGTTCTCCTGTTATAATATCTTCCGATCCTTGTTTCTAGGCGGCCATTCGGACCAGTGAAGCTTCGCGCTTCTCATCTAATAGCTCAAGGGCTCCATTCATAGCCTCATTATTATAACTCTCGGTACCGTGCCGGAACCTGGCACTCGGCTCCCCGACTTCGACCGATATCAAAGCCTCGGACCCATACACTAGAGAGAACGACGTCTCTCATGTGCTTGATTTTGGAGTTTTTCGATACACCCATAGGACTTCGGGCAGCATTTCCCTCCATTTACCTTTTGCAATTTCTCACTTCTTTTTCAAGTTTTGAATGATGGTTTGTTTGTGGATTCGGCTTGTCCTTTTGCGCAGGGGTGATAGGGTGTTGACAGGATCCTTTTGATCTTATGGTCCTCGAGGAACTTTATAACTTTGCTTCCGATGAACTGCTTTTCGTTGTCGCAGGTTATCTCGGAGGGGATCCCAAATCAGCACAGGATATGGTCCCATATAAAGTTAATGACTTCTTTTTCTCTTATCTTCTCGAAGGCTTGCACTTCCACCCATTTTGAGAAATAGTCACTCATAAATAGAATAAATCTTGCTTTACTTTCACCGTTGGTAGGGGTCCGACGATGTCCATCCCCCACTTCATGAACAGCCACAACGATAAGACTGAATGTAATTGTTCACCGGGTTGGTGAATCATTGGTGCAAATCTTTGGCATTTGTCGCATTTTTGGACAAATTCCTTGGTGTCCTTTTCCATGTTGTCCCAATAGTAACCTGCTCTGATCACCTTTCGAACTAGAGAATCGGCGCCAGAGTGATTTCCGCAGGTACCCTCGTGGATTTTTCGGAGCACATAATCTGTGTCACCCGGTCCCAGGCATACCGCCAGGGGTCCGTCGAAGGTCCTTCTATATATAGTTCCATTTTTGTCGAGTGAGAATGGAGCTGCTTTGGTTTGCAGGGCCCTCGACTCTTTTAGGTCCGCGGGTAACTTCCCACTTCCCGGATAGTCGATGTATTTATTTCTCCAATCCCATGTCAGGCTAGTGGAATTGATTTCCGCATGGCCTTCCTCTATCACCAATTTGGATAGCTGGACAGTGGCCCAAGGGAGTATGTCATCTTCTTCGACGGATGATCCCAGATTTGTGAGGGCATC
Source organism: Nicotiana undulata (assembly GCA_005239495.1). NCBI lineage: Eukaryota > Viridiplantae > Streptophyta > Magnoliopsida > Solanales > Solanaceae > Nicotiana > Nicotiana undulata. The sequence continues at coordinate 23,804 of MDKH01177799.1, forward strand.
GGCCTCGCTATGTTATTCTCGAGGTATATGGGTCAGGGTCCATTCTTTGAAGCGATGCAACATGATTTGTATTGTGTTTAGGTACCTCTGAATCCTTTCTTCTCGAACCTCGAAGCTCCCATTTACTTGATTTACTACCAGAAGCGAATCGCACTTTGCTTCGATGATTTTGGCTCCTAGGCCTTTGGCCAATTCCAGACCTGCAACCATAGCCTCATACTCGGCTTCGTTGTTAGTCAATTACGTAGTCTTTATAGATTGTCTAATCATGTCGCCCGTAGGGGGCTTTAGGACTATCCCGATCCTGGAGCCTTTCACGTTCGAGGCACCGTCGACAAACAAGGTCCATACCCCCGAAGATGTGCCTGTTTTTAGCAAAAGTTCTTTCTCTACTTCGGGCATTAGGGCGGGCGTAAAGTCAGCCACGAAATCTGCCAAGATTTGGGATTTAATAGTCGTCTGGGGATGATACTCGATGTCATACCACCCGAGTTCGATGGCCCATTTGGCCAGTCGGCCCGATAACTCGGGCTTATGGAATATGCTTCGAAGGGGGTATGTCGTTAAAACACAATTGCGATGGCATTGAAAATAAAGCTTTAACTTTCGAGATGCACTAATTAATGCAAAGAGCTAATTTTTCTAGAAGTGGGTACCTGGTTTCGACATCGCCCAAGGTCCGACTTACATAGTAAATAGGGAATTATGTAGCTTGCTCTTCTCGAACTAGCACACCACTTACTGCTACCTCGGACACGGCCAGGTATAGATACAGTGTTTCATCCTCCTTTGGGGTATAGAGTATAGGTGGGCTTGATAGATATCGCTTCAACTCCTCTAAGGCATGTTGGCATTCCGGAGTCCATTCGCAGCTATTTTTCTTTTTAAGCAAGGAGAAGAAATGGTGACTCTTGTCCGACGACCTTGATATGAATCGACCCAAGGCTGTTATCCGCCCGGTCAGCCGCTGCACGTCCTTCACGTTGTTTACCACTGTGATCTCCTCGATGGATTTGATTTTGTCGAGGTTGATCTCAATCCCCCTGTTTGACACCATGAAGCCTAAAAGTTTGCCCGACCCTACCCCGAAGGCATACTTCTCGGGATTGAGCTTCATGTTGTAGCTTCTGAGAATGTCGAATGTCTCCTACAAATGAGTGAAATGGTCCTCTATGCGCAGGGACTTAACTAGCATATCCTCAATGTATACTTCCATGGATTTGACTATTTGATGTTCAAACATTTTATTAACTAGTCGTTGGTACGTGGCTCCCGCATTTTTTATCCCAAAGGGCATCACGTTGCAGCAGTACGTACCATACTTCGTGATGAACGAAGTATTTTCCCTATCCTCGGGGTTCATCTGAATTTGATTATACCCCGAGTAGGGGTCGAGAAAGGTGAGGATCTCGTGGCCGACCGTGGCATCAATCAGGCGATCGATGTTAGGCAATATGAATGAATCTTTGGGGCATGCCCTATTTAAATCTTTATAATCTACGCAAATTCTTAGTTTATTCCTCTTTTTGGGGACTACCACCACATTGGCCAACCAATCGGGGTATTTTACCTCTCTAATAGACCCTATTTTGAGGAGCTTTGTTACCTCGTCCTTGATGAATGCATGATTTACCTCGGACTGAGGTCTTTTTTTTTTGCTTTATCGATTTGAATCTGGAATCGACACTCAGTCGATGGGTGGTTATTTCCGGCGGGATCCCTGTCATGTCTAAATGGGACCAAGCAAAGCAGTCGATGTTATTAATAAGAAATTGAATGAATTTTCTCCTGATTTTGGGGGTCAGTCCCGTTCCCAGGTATACCTTTTGATCCGGGAGATGTTCGACCAGAACATCTTGTTTTGGTTCTTCAACTGTTAATTTAGTTGCATCCGATTCTTTGGGGGCAACAAAGGTTCAGCGGCTAGGAAGTCTTCTTCATCGTCCTCGGGGATCTGTTTACCCCCAGGCTCCTCCAAGGTGGAAGACGTGGATGTTGGTGCCTCACTGTGAACCGCGAACATCTCCCTTGCCGCACGTTTCTCCCCATTTACTGTCTTTATACCATCTTTTGTTGGAAATTTCATCTTTTTATGAAGATTTGACGGCACTTCCCTCATGTTGTGTATCCATGGCCTCCCAAGCAATGCATTGTACCTCATCTCACCTTCAATGACATGGAATTTGGTATTTCAAACCGTACCAGATATGTCGACCGGGAGGACGATCTCCCCCTTTGTTGCTTCGCCGGCCATATTGACCCCATTTAGGACTCGTGAGGTAGGTACGATTAGATTGAGCATTCCGAGCCGCTCCACCACCTCCAACCTGATCACGTTGGCCGAACTACCTGGATCCACGTGTACACGTTTAATTTGAATGTTATTCAAGAGAAAAGAAATTACCAGCGCATCGTTATGTGGCTAAGACAAGGACTCGAAGTCCTCTTCACTGAATGCAAGGGTGCCTTCAGACATGCGGCCCCGAATTTGCCTGCTGTTACGGCAGATATTTTTGTCCTCTTGATCACGGGTCCTTGAGGAATGTCGGTCCCTCCGATGATCATATGAACGATGTGTTGTGGTTTTCCAGTTCCGCTCCTTCGAGCTATTTTTCTTCCCCGAAGATGATTTAAGGCTCGGCCGCTGATGAATTCTCGGAGGTAACCTTTGCTAACTAGTCGGGTAGTTTCCTCTCGGAGCTGCCTGCAATCTTCGGTCCTATGCCCGTGCATGTCGTGAAACTCGTACACCAGGTTATGGTTCCTTTGCGAGGGGTTTGATAGTATGGGCTTTGGCCACCTGGCGTCTTTGATTTCACCCATGGCCGATACTATGTCTGAAATGCCAGTGCTTAAGTTGTACTTGGACGATCGGAGTACCTCTGCCGGCCCTATGCGCCTGTTGGGCCCAGCTTTGTTCATTATTCCTTGAGGATTCTAACCTCGGTCTGTTCTTCGATCGATTCGGGGCGTGTTGCTTCTTATAGTGTTTCTTCGATTCTCGACGTAAGGTCGATATCTTTCCTTACATGGCCTTGGTTCTCTCTCTGGGAACCTTGACTCTATCCTCTTCGTGAAGCCCTCAAGCATTTTCATAACAGTGGAATCAGCTACAGACCTGTTGTTGCCCGACCTCTCTGGTACCTGCTCGACTCGAGGGGCCGCTCCTAGTGCCACTGCGCTCGATGTCTTTTGATGTCTTTGCAGCTGAGTGATCGCTACTTGTTGTGCCTGGAGCATTTCAAAAATTACATGGAGGTTGACTCCTCTTTCTCTCTGAGCGAGGGTTCCACGTGCGTCATGTTGGCCTTCTCGGCGCGCGCTCCTGTTAGTGTGGGAGCTGATATCGTCATGCAGGGCGTCGCATGAGTCTACATCCATGGGGGTTAGCTCCGGTGTGCTCTCAAGGTTTTGCAATGGTACACCAACACCCAAAACAGCTACACCATTCTCTCCACGGTCCTCAGAGCCATTCTTTTCGTGTGCATTTACTGAGTTAGACATATTGGCCTGAAATCAAAAATTCTTGGACAAGAAAAGGTGTGAAGAATAACTTGTGTTTTTAGTGAACCAGCGCTAAAACAAGCACTATTATTTTTAGCCTCACTGTGGGCGCCAAACTGTTTACCTTGAAAACGGTAATTACAATTAAATGTTATTTGTGGTTCTAAAAATATGTGATTTATTTTAATACTAGTTGTTAGGCAATAGATGCTAAGTGTGAGTTAAAGAAACAAGGCAAAAAAGATAGAGGATTAAGATGGGCAAACCAGACTGCCCAGAATCAGGGTATTCGAGCCGGCCGAGATTAGTCCTCGAGATCGAGGCTTGATGCTTAATAGTGAAGATTTGATGAAGCTATAACAGTTCTAGGGGCCTCAAATGTGGCTATTTATGATCAATGATAAGTAATAAATGAAGAACAATCAATGAAATGCAATAAATGTAAGTAATTAATCAGTAAAGAGGAAATAGAGGATATTTGAGTTAGAGAGCAGAGGATGTTCTTGTTCATTGTATTGAATATCATATGTGCAAAAAATGATAAGGGTCTGCTTTATATAGGAAGGGGAATCCTAACATGGTACATGTATAATTATTACAAAAGATAACAGCGGGTACAACTATTAAATGGTTCGGTACGGACTCGTACTATTCTTGCAGGCGCTTGTCAGCTTTAGTCACATGTTCTTGGGAGTCCCATGCCTTTCCATGGCGGGCCCCTATCTTCACCTTACCTCGAGGTATATTGACTCCATGATGTCGCTCTTCGACGAGTTCACTTCGGAGTTGATCTATGGGTTTCGCCCCGATGCCATCGAGACCAGGCTCGGAATGCCATAGAAACCTCAAGACCGATCATTCCCGATTTTGATCGTATACGACCGTAAAATTGTGACTCAGTCGATTCCATGGAACTGTAAGTGATCTTATCTTAACATTATTACTATGCTCTAGGTGTTAGAGAATTCGAGTTGTGATTTATATTAGAAATCATGTTTAGGCTATGTGATGATACTATTGGGACCCACATCGGTCGTTCAATTATTGTTGAGCTATTTGCTTAATTTGTAGTTATATACTCAGTCGCATTCGTCATTGCATATCACATATAACTCTCTGTTATCATTTGTTGTCACATCATGTATCATTAATTTGGGCTACTTGGCATGAGTGTTGTGACCCCGAGAAACTAGAGAGATTGATAGTTGAGTGTGGCCGGGGGCCTGTTTGTGAGTAATATTTATGGTATCGGGATGCATGTCGCAGTGGGTACTATTGACTCGTGATGAGATCGGGTTGCACGCCGCACCAGGTATTCTTGACTCATGAGCTTAACTGATAAACCTGGAAGCATGTCTACATTCATGTACTGTGTACTAATAAATTATGAGTTCCTCTGAGATATTATTTTCATATTTCCTAGCATTTCTATACTGTTAAATTTTGTATTTGGACTGTATTGGTTTAGCTCATCATTGTATTCAGCTCATGGTTAGTCTTGTTACTTATTGAGTACATTGAGTCGGTTGTACTCATACTACACTCTGCACTTCGTGTGCTGATCCAGGTACTTCCTGGCACAAAGGTTTCTAGTGTTGGAGTTTATTCAGTTCGGAGACTATCGAGGTAGTAGCCTTGGCATTCGCAAACCTTGACTCTCCTCCTTTATCTTTTTATTTTATTATACTGCTCTACCTTCCTAAATAGTGTTTCAACAGTCAAACCATGTTATTGTATAGATGCTCATGTACTTAGTGACAATCAGGATTTGGGGGATATTGTATCGAGTCGCAATATTTTTCTTATCAGTATATATGAGATTTTTCTAAATTTAAAGATGCGTGGTTATATTGTGATTGCTAGCTTTCCTAGTATTGCGATAGGCGCCATCACGACATGTAAGATTTGGGTCGTGACAAGTTGGTATTAGAGACTAGGTTTCATTGGTCCCATGAGTCATAAGCAAGTATAGTAGAGTCTTGTGGATCGGTACGGGGACGTCTTTACTTATCTTCGAGAGGCTGCCAAACCATTAGGAAAACATCACTTTCTTGTATTCTTGTCATGCGAATTTGTTTATTCCGAAAACTAACCTTCTGTTATTCTATTCTCTCACATATGGTGAGTACATGTGCTACAGGTTCGGGCGGACGCCCACCAGTACCACCAGCTAGAGCCACGAGAGGCCGGGCCGCAGTAGAAGCCGAGGGAGTAGCTCTTGTAGATCCACTAGTTGCGCCAGCTCAGGGGCACATTCCAGATGTGGTTGAGCCAATGGAACCAGCTCAGGCACCAGCTCGGTGCCCATTGTGATTCCAGGCCTTTAGGAGGCTCTAGCCTAGATATTGATTGTTTACACTAGCCTTGCTCCGGCGGTTTCAGTTCAGGCCGCACCAGCTAATTCTTAGGCCAGGGGAGGTGCTCAGACTCCCACCGCCCGTACTCCAGAGTAGATAGTGTAGGGACTCTAGATCATCGGGGTACTACCAGCCTAGCCGGTTGCAATTTCTCGGACCCAGGTAGGTCCCGTTATGAGTGATGAGGAGTAGAAGAGACTAGAGAGATTCGGGAGGCTCAAGCCTCCATTATTAAACGGGGTTGAGTTAGAGAATGCCCAAGACTTCTTGGATAGGTGCTAGCGGATTCTTCACACGGCGGGTGTTTTAAGACTAGTGGGGTCTCATTTACTACTTTTCAACTGACGGGGGTAGCCTTCAGATGGTGGGAGACCTATGAGCGGGGTTGGCCAGCCGATGATGCACCACTTTCATGGAACGAGTTCTCCATTCTCTTCTTGGAGAAGTTTGTGTCGCAGACCCGTAAGTAGGAGTTGCGCAGGCAGTTCGAACAGATATGCCAAGAGGGTATGTCTGTGACCTAATACAAAATGAGATTTTCAGAGTTGGCTCGTCACACAATCTGGTTGGTTCCCACAGAGAGGGAGAGGATTAGGAGGTTTATTGGTGGCCTCAAATATGGAATGCACTTTGTTATGTGTGATGACCCAAAAGGTCATCTTACGTAATTTAAGTTGTATCTGTGTTCCGAGGCTCC
>ML245198.1:0-86157 GCA_005239495.1 Nicotiana undulata
CAATTTGTGTGCCCAACTCTCACTGAAATACTCTCCAGAAATGGGAGGTAAACTGAGTACCTCAGACTGATATGATAGATAAGGGAACACCGTGCAATCTGACAATCTCCCTCATATAGATCTGAGCTAACTTCTCCGCTGAAGATGAAACCGCCACCGGAATGAAATGTGCTGACTTGGTCAGCCTATCCACCATAACCCATACTACATGAACCATCCTCTGGGTCCGTGGAAGTCCAACTACAAAATCCATCGTGATACTCTCCCACTTCCACTCGGGAAGCTGAATTTGCTGCATCAAACCACTGGGTCTCTGGTGCTCATATTTAACCTGCTGACAATTCAAGCACCGAGCCACATAAGCGACAATATCCTTATTCATTCTATGCCACCAATAATGTTTCCGCAAGTCCTGGTACATCTTCGCGGCGCCTGGATGAATGGAATACTGGGAACTATGGGCCTCCTACAATATCAACTCACGAATGCCATCAACATCGGGTACACAAATACGACCCTGCAATCTCAAAACTCCCTCAGCATCGACTGTGACCTGCTTGGCACGTCCGTGTCGAACCTCATCTCTAAGAGCACACAAATGACGATCATCATACTGCCTGGCGCGAATACGATCGTACAACAAAGAACGAGCGACGGTATGGGCCAAAACACTGCCACCCTCAGAAACCTCCAATCTAACAAATCGATTGGCTAACGCCTGAACATCCAAAGCCAAAGGTCGCTCTCCAACTGATAGATAAGCCAAACTACCCATGCTGACTGACTTCCGGCTCAAGGCATCGGCCACCACATTGGCCTTTCCCGGATGATAGAGAATAGTAATATCATAATCTTTCAGCAACTCTAACCACCTCCTCTGCCTCATATTCAACTCCTTTTGCTTAAACAAGTATTGCAAACTCTTGTGATCAGTGAATACCTCACACGGTACCCCATACAAATAGTGCCTCCAAATCTTCAAGGCATGAACAATAGCTGCAAGTTCCAAATCATGGACTGGATAGTTCTTCTCATGAATCTTCAACTGACGAGATGCGTAGGCTATAACATTGCCCTCCTGCATCAATACCGCACCAAGTCCAACCTATGAAGCATCACAATACACGGTATAAGAACCTGAACCTGAGGGCAATACCAACACCGGTGCTGTCGTCAATGTTGTCTTGAGCTTCTGAAAACTCGCTTCACACTCCTCAGACCGTCTAAACTTAACACTCTTCTGCGTCAACTTGGTCATAGGGGTTGCTATAGATGAAAACCCCTCCACAAACCGGCGATAATAGCCTGCGAGGCTTAAGAAGCTCTGAATCTCTGTGGCCGAAGTGGGCCTAGGCCACTCTCCAACTGCTGAAACCTTCTTCGGATCCACCTGAATGCCCTCTGCCGATACAACGTGGCCCAAGAATGCCATAGAACTCAACTAGAACTCACACTTAGAAAACTTGTCATACAACTGCCTATCCCTCAGAGTCTGGAGGACGACTCTAAGTTGATGCTCATGCTCCTCTCGGCTGCGAGAGTATATCAAAATATCATCTATAAACACGATCACAAAGGAGTCTAAATAAGGCCTGAATACCCGATTCATCAACTCCATAAAAACAACGGGGGCATTAGTCAACCCAAACGACATGACCAAAAACTCATAATTCCCATAACGAGTGGGAAAAGCCGTCTTGGGCACATCGGACGCCCTGATCCTCAGCTAATGATAACCAGATCTCAAGTCTATCTTAGAGAATACCGTAGCACCCTGAAGCTGATCAAATAAATCATCAATCCTCGGTAAAGGATACTTGTTCTTGATAGTAATCTTATTCAACTGCCGGTAGTCAATACACATCCTCATTGAGCCGTCTTTCTTCTTCAGGAACAATACCGGAGCACCCCAAGGAGAAACACTAGGCCTGATAAAGCCTTTATTCAACAAATCCTCTAATTTCTCCTTTAATTCCTTCAACTCTGGCGGAGCCATACGATACGGGGGAATAGAAATGGGATGAGTGCCCTCAGCTAGCTCAATACAAAAATCAATATCCCTGTGGGGTGGCATACCTGGAAGGTCAGCAGAGAATACCTCTGGAAACTCACGAACCACGGGCACGGACTCTATAGAAGGAACCTCAACACTAGAATCACAAACATAGGCCAAATAGGCCAAACAAACCTNAATAGGGGGTTGACCAGTCCATCCCCAATATAACATCAAAGTCAACCATATCCAGCAGCAAAAGATCAACCTGAGTCTCCAGACCACCAATAACTACTACGCAAGCACGGTAGACTCGATCTACCACTATGGAATCACCCACCGGTGTATACACATGTACATCAGTACTCAAGGAATTACGGGGCATACTCAAATAAGGGGCAAAATATGAAGACACATAGGAGAAAGTAGAACTCGGGTCAAATAACACCGAAGCCTCTCGGCTGCAAACTGAAACCGTACTTGTAATAACTGCATCAGAAGCCTCAGCATCAGTACGAGCAGGAAAAGCATAACACCGGGGCTGAGCCCCTCCAATCTGAACATCCCTAGGTCTACCTGCTGCAACTTGGCCTCTACCCTTTGTGGCTTGTACTCCACCTCTATGAACCTGACCACTACCTCTAGCACCTCGACCACCACCTCTAGCTGGATGAGGGGGTAAGGGTGCACCTGCTGCGGGAACCAAGACACGGGAACCCTGATACTGGGGTCCACTCGAAGCTCGGGGGCAATATTTGGCAATGTGCCTCGGGCTACCACAACTATAACAAGATCTCTACTGTTGTGGTTGATGACTCGAGAACTGGACCTGACGACCCTGATAACTACCCTGGTAACTCTGAAGCGGCTGTGCACTGATAGATGCTGGTGGTGCACTAACATGAGCTGGCGGTGCACGAGGAGATACCTGAAGTGCTGACTGAAAAGGTTGGGGTGGATGACCCTTGATGAAAGAATCCCTGCCTCCACATGAGGCTCCACTGAATCTACCAAAATGACGGGGTCTCTTATCAGTACCCTGACCACCCCCCTGTGACAAAATCATCTCAATCCTCCTGGCTACATCGGCCGCATCCTGGAATGAAATATCAGTACTCGACTCCCTAGAAATCTGGAGTCGTATAGGCTTGGCCAACCCCTCAATGAACCTCCAAACTCTCTCCCGATGAGTGGGGAGTATCATCAATGCATGCCTGGCTAGAGCGATGAACCTGGTCTCGTACTGAGTGACAGACATAGATCCCTGCCGGAGGCGCTCAAACTGCCTCCTAAGATCCTCTTGCTGAGTAATGGAAAGGAACTTCCCCAAAAATACCTATGTGAACTGAGCCCAAGTCAAAGATACAAACCCAGCTGGTCTGGCTAAGCAGTAGTCCCTCCACCAAGTCTTGGTTGCGCCAGATAGTCGGAAAGTAGCGAAGTCAACTCCATTGGACTTCATTATGCCCATGTTCCGAAGAACCTCATAACAACTGTCTAAATAATCATGGGGATCCTCTGATGGTGCCCCCGTAAATGTAGTAGTGAATAACTTGGTGAATCTATCCAGTCTCCATAGAGCATCTGCTGACATAGCTGCACCCTCGGCTGCCGGTACCATAATACCCGGCTGAGCTACTCCAGGATTCTGAGGTGCTGGAGTCTGAAACTGAGTGGCAACCTGCTCTGGGGTATGAATAATAGGAGATCCAGCTGGTGTTGTAGGAAGAAGATCGGCCTGAGCCACACTCTCCATAAGTCCTACCAAGCGGACTAGAGCGTCCTGAAGCACTGGGGTAGCTATGAACCCCTCTAGGACCTGCGCCGGTCCAACTGGGACTACCGGAACTAGGACCTCCTCGTCAGACTCGACTTGAGGGTCCTCCATTGGGGCTGCTGCTCTAGGTTGAGCCCTGCCCCGGCATCGACCCTTAGCACGGCCTCGTACTCGACCTCGACCCCCCGTAGGAGCTGTAGCAGGAGTGTCGGGCTGTTGAGCGGAACCAAGGGAAGCACGCGTCCTCGCCATCTGCGAGAGAGTAGAATGGAAACTCAATTAGTATACAGAATATACTACGCACGACAGAGTATGAAGAGAAGAGGAGTGTCCTAACTTATCAGCCTCTGGGGGATAAATATAGACGTCTCCGTACCGATCCCTCAGACTCTACCAAGTTGCAACCTAGGGCTCACGACCCGAAATCCCACATTTCAGACTGTGACTGCGTCTAACGTTGAACCCGCTAGACAAGCCAACGTAAACTACACATTAATATTTTTAAATTAATCCAAGAGTAGTAAAATTAATACCCTTCAAATCTTAACTGAAATAACCAACAAACTTTATAACTTTAACAGCGGAAATATAACAATACCCTGAAAATGCGTAATGACATAGTAAAGATAACAACATCGCATAATCCCAAAATCGGGGTGTCACAACCTCACGAACTATCTAAATTGAGTGCTAAATACAGAGTCTGAAAAGAAATATATAATTGTCTTGAAACTAGGAAAAAAAGTAAGACAATGAGGGGTTCAAATGCACGAGAGACACCAAGGCCCACGAACGCCAGCGGGTATACCTTGAAGCTCTGAGTGGACTGAAGGTGACTTCCTCAATGCGGTCCACTGGGTCCGGATGCGGGATCTGCACANTTGTCCTATTCTACAGCAGGTAACAAGGATAATACAAGTCAAGGGATAAGCATAAAAGTAAGGGATACGGGAGCAGTAAAGGGGAACAAGTGAAATGAAGTAGTCAAATTGATAGATAGAAGTAAACAAGGGAGGCAATCTAACACAATAGCCAACGAAACAAGTATAAGTACCAGATATGTAAACAATGGCACGGCATCGTCCTTCGTGCTTTTACTCTCTTCCTCACAATGCAATGTAATCAAGTATCATGGCACGACATCACCCTTCGTGCTTTACACTCTTCCTCACTATGCAATGTAATCAAATATCATGGCACGACATCACCCTTCGTGCTTTTACTCGCTTCCTCAAAATGCAATGTAAAATGTATCATGGCACGGCATTAACCTTCGTGCTTATAATCAATAAAAGTCATGGCACGACATTAAACTTCGTGCTTATAATCAATATGAATCATGGCACGGCATCACCCTTCTCGCTTTACAATCTTCCTCACTATGCAATGTAATCAGATATCATGGCACGGCATCACCCTTCGTGCTTTACACTCTTCCTCACCAAACAATAACAGATATAATGGCAAGGAGTACATCATAGTGGAAATTGACAGTTCAAAACACCCGGCAAGGGGAAAAACTACAATTAATAACTCAATAAATGCCCGGCAAGGGTCTCAGCTATAACCAATCACTTCAATCGTATACTATACACCTGGATTATCAATCGAATCAACACTTCTCAAACTCAACATCCAATACTTCCAACAATAATGAATTACCAAGTAGAGATAATCTCATAATATGCTAAACATGGGAGAAATACTGCAATTTCTATCAAAATAGACTCACGGGCATGCTTGACACACATTTCATAGGTACTCGTCACCTCACCTATGCAATGAACATGATAATCACTTAGCACATAGCAAATAATACATATTCCCTCACCAACGTTAGGCAAGACACTTACCTCGGGTCCAAAGTATAGCAATGAACCCTCTAAGACCGTCTTTCCTTTATAATTCGACTCTGAAACAACGATATCTAGGTATAGTTAATTCAATAATATCAATAATGACTCAATAACACAATCCCATAGCCTAGATATTCAATTTCTAGCATTCTTCCAAAAATACCAAAATTCGACCCCGAGCCCGCTTGGTCCAAACACGAGGCTCGGACCAAAACCCGATCACCCATAACCCCACGAGCTAAAATATATAACTTGTTTCGGGATCCGACCTCAAATTGAGGTTGAATCACCCAATTTCCCCAAAAACCTAACTCTACCCAAAACCCCTAATTTCTACTTGATTTTATGATTTTTTTGGCCTAGATTATCTACTGATTATGGAAGGAAATGGGAGAATTAGAAGTTAAGATCACTTACCCAAGTGTTTATGGAGGGAAATTAGCTTGAGGATCGTCAATGGGGGTGGGAGGAGAAGAAGAAGGCTGAAAATGTGATATTCCCGTATGGTATTTTTTTTTGGGGTATTTTTAATAACTGGGCAAAATTACCCTTCGCGTTCGCGGGCCCCTGGCCGCGTTCGCGAAGGGTTAGCTGCTGGGATCTACACGTTCACGGAGCCAGGCCCGCATTCGCGAAGGGTTAGCTGCTGGGACCTACGCATTCGCGGAGCCAGGGCCGCGTTCGCGAAGGTCTGACTCCCTAACCTTCCGCATTCGCGAGCCTCTGCCCGCGTTCGCGAAGAAAAAACCTACCTGACCCTAGACCCCACCCTATAACACTACGCGTTCACGACAGGGGCGTCGCGTTCGCGTAGAGTAGTACCCCCATAGCTCCGCGTTCGCGACTGCACCCCTGCGTTTGCGTAGAACAAAACCCAAGCCACACTAATTACCCTTCGAGTTCGCGAGCCCTTGGCCGCGTTCGCGAAGGGAATTACACCAGACATCAGAAATAGGCCAAGAACACCAGATGTTTCATGCATTTCACATCCCGTTAGCTACCCGAAACTCACTCGAGCCCTCGGGTCTCAAAACCAAAAACACACATGACTCCCAAAATATCCTACGGACTTATTCAAGCTTTTAAATCATCAAAATATCATCTAAATTAATGAATTAAACCTCAAAACTCATAGAAATTTCTTAAAACTTCATAAGGCTTAATTATTCCGATTTTTATCCAAAAACCGTCATTTCGAGTCCGTTTTAAACCAAATTTCACAGATAAGTCACATAACATATAATAAACCTGTTCCGGGCTCCGAAACCATAATACGGGCCCGGTAACACGATTTTCACATAATTATTCATTTCCAAAATCCTTAAATTTCTTTTAAAATTTATTTCTCAGGATTGGGACCTCGGAATTCAATTCCGGGCATACGCCTAAGTCCCATATTTTCCTACGGACCCTCCGGGACCATCAAATCATGGGTTCGGGTCCGTTTACCAATAATATTGACCAACGTCAACTTTATTCAATTATTCAATTCAAAAATTCCATTTTATCAAATTTTTACATAGAAGCTTCCCGGCTACATGCCCGGGTTGCGCACGCATATCGAGGTGATACTAACAGAGGCTTTCGAGGCCTTGGAACACAAATTTAGCTAGAATTACTTAGGATGACCTTTTGGGTCATCACAGAAACAAATACTACACACTTAAATATTCAATACAAATAGAGAAAATGAAGAAACAAACATAAATGGGTAAGAAAACCTTAACCACAAGATTGAAGTCTTCAAAACCCAAGTGTGTGTGCAAACCCTAGCTTCCACAAATGTTCATCCTTGTCTCCAAGACACAAAATATATTTTTACAAAGCCAAATATATGCCAAAAGATCTGCCAAGTCGTGTATAAATTGGAGGATATGCTACGCGCCTGTGTTATTGACTTTGGAGGTTCTTGGGATAAGTTCTTGCCATTATCTGAGTTTGCCTACAACAACAGCTATCAGTCGAGCATTCAGATGGCTCCCTATGAGGCATTATATGGTAGGCGGTGTCGGTCGTCGGTTGGATGGTTTGAGTTGGGAGAGGCTCGGTTGTTGGGTACAAACTTAGTACAGGATGCCTTGGATAAGGTTAAGATTATTCAGGATAGATTCGTACAGCTCAGTCTAGGCAGAAGAGTTATGCTGACCGTAGAGTTCGTGATGTGACATTCATGGACGGAGAGCGGGTGTTTGTAACGACCCGGTTAGTCGTTCCGCAAAATTTGCACCGTTATTCCTATTTTTGCCTTTTCATAGGTTGGTTATACTGTTTATGATGTATTAGATTTGGTAGGCTCGGAATCGGAATGGTTGTAGTGAGAATGGAGACACTTAGTCTCTAAACATAGCCTTATAGTTGAAAAAGTCAACTAAGAGTTGACTTATTGGTATACAACCTCAGAATGCAGATTTTATGACTCGGATAACTTCGTTAGGTGATTTGGGACTTAGGAGTGTGTTCATAATATTTTTATGATGTCCGATGTAGAATTAGGCTTGAATTGGCGAAAGTTAGTTTTTGGTGATTTGCGGTCGGCAATGGAAAATAGGCTATCGGACTCGGAATGGAATTCTGAAAGTTGGAACAGGTTCGTAATGTCATTTTGGATATGTCTGCAAAATTTCAGGTCATTCAGATGTGTTTTGGTTGGTTTCGGCATCTTTGGTGGAATTTAGAAGTTTCAAAGTTCATAGGCTTGAATCCGAGGCGAATTTAGTATTTTTGCGTTGCTTTTTGTGATTTGAAGGCTCGACTAAGTTTATGTCATATTATGGGACTTGTTAGTATACTTGGTTGGGGTCCCATGTGGCTAAGTTTTGCAAGAGTTTTTGGAAAATTTTGGCGTTTTGAGCATAAGCATGTAATGATCCAAAGGTCCATTTTTAGTTGTAGATATTGAAATTTGATTTCGAGACTTCCGGGATTTTGATAATGAATTATAGGAGTGATCTGGAAAGTTTGGTCTAATTTTATCAAGTCGCGATTGGGTTTTTGACGCGAAATGTGAGTTAATTGTTTAACGAGCGAAATGAGTATCACACTGATAAAATGAGCTCCAAATTGAGTTTCGTATGAAGTACTATGTTCGTATTATTATTTGTGACTCATAGGAACAAGAATCATCGAATTTCGAGTTCGTATGGTGGAGTTAGAGCCTTTTTAGTGAAAATAAACATTGTTGGTGTAACAGGATCTGGTGCGCACCTTTAGCGACTAGATTTGGCACTTTTAGCGACGGAATTTTGCTTTTAGCGGCCAGAATTGGGTCTTTCTAATGTTGTTCAGCTTTTTAACCCATTTTAGCATTTTTTGGGTGAAAGAACAAGGCTTGGGGCGATTTTTGAGCAAGAAATTATGGGAAATCTTGAGGTAAGTCACTTGTGATCATTTCTACTCCATAATATTAAATTATCATCAAATAATCCGACAAGATTACATGTTTTTGAAGTGTTTAAATTGGGAAAAATCAGTAGAAAAAGGTGAAACTAAGACTTGAGTTTAAGAGACTTTTTAGGGGCGATTTGAGGGGTCAAACGAACTCTGATTTCGGAGTTCTTTATATGTACAGACTCGTGAGATGATGAGGATCGTTTTGGTATAAAGTTTGTCGAGCTCCGAGATGTGGGCCCGGGGGTCGGGTTTTAACAAATTTCGGGTTTTGTGCTAAAATTGATATTTTTCAATTAATATCATTCCCTTGGCATAATTTGATGAGAAAAATCTGATCTTTATAGATTTGGAGCACTCGGAAGTTGGTTCGAGAGGCAAACGTGTTGCGGAATAGCTTTGCGGGCTAGTTTGAGGTAAGTAATGTCTTTAAATCCTTTTCTGAGGGTATGAAACCCCGGACTTTACATCCTTTCACGAATTTGGAGTGACACACACACTGGATGACGAGTATGGGGTGTGCACGAATTGGAAATTTGGAAAAATGTTCCTTTTTAGGCAACTATTGAATTGCGAAACTGCTTTTAAAGCATATAGTTATAATATTACTATGTTTTGATATATTTGGGATGTAAGCCATGTTTGGGGCCTAGTGGCGATCTATTTTAACCCCTTGGGGGCTATTTTACTGATATTCTCACTACTTTGAAACTATGATTTTACACTCGGTCTTTCTTGTGAATTTGTTGACACTCTTATTTGATAAGATTACTATTTCTTGAAATGAAATACTATTTTGGGTCGAGAACCCCGTTTTATTCATGGCCCGAGTGGCATGCTGAGAGTGTCTGATTGAGTGAGGCCGATGGCCAATGTTGTGAGGATGTTATGATATGAGAGAGGTCGGGTGCCTGAGAGTGATTTATGCCATGATGTGGCTTGTTTATAGCGCTTGGGCTGTAGGAGCCCCTCCGGAGTCTGTACACACCCCCAGTGAGCGCAGGTACCTACTTAGTGCGAGTGCCGAGTGATGAGTGATTGGGAGGCATGCGTGACAGTGAGGTTGCTTCGGGGGATGATACTGAGTGATGGTGAGGTGCTGAGGGAAATTGTTACGAGTGATGATTATGGCCCGAGGGGCAGTTCTATGATGATATTTTACTGAGTTTTTGACTATGATTCACTTTATTTTTCAAACTGATATTACTGAGAGTTTTACTGAGAAATGTTTGGAAAAATATACTTGTTTCAAAGGATTTTTTTTATGGAAATTGGTTTTTGAACTTATGTATTTGATGTATACTTTATGGAGACTTGATGTTTTACTGTTTTGTGGATTGGTGTATCTGTGCTGTGTGTTTCTTATTTTCAGACTGTGATTTATTTTCATTACTGTTGAGTTGGCGTACTCATCATTACTCCATGCACCCCTGTGTGCAGATCCAGGTACCGGTTCGGAGCAGTAGTTGTCCGAGCTCATTGTCATCAGCGTTTGGGATTTCGAGGTAGCTATCCAGCGTCCACAGCTTCTCTATTTCCCTTCTTCATATAGTACCTAGTATTTGATTCATAGACATTGTTTATGACATTAGTAGAGTTAGTTTATTCCTTAGATTCTCGTGATCGGTTGACTCCAGTATTGGGGGATTCGTTTAAACTATTGAGTTATATTATAATTGCTTAATGACTTAGAGAAAAGTGTTAATTGCTTATTTTGCTGATTATTATTGATTTTTGAAATATTATAATAGAACAAATGTGTAGTAATGTGATGGTTGGCTAGCCTAGTTCCACGATAGGCGCCATCACGACCTGTTAGGATTTGGGGTCGTGACAAGCTTCGGGTGTCGCCCATGAAGGGTGTGATGAGGTTTGCGAAGAAGGGCAAGCTAAGCCCTAGGTTCATTAGTCCTTTTGAGATCCTTGATAGAGTAGGAGATATGGCTTACAGACTTGCGTTTCCACCGAGTTTATCAGAGGTGCATCCAGTGTTTCATGTGTCTATGCTTCGGAAGTATCAAGTCAATCCATCCAATAAGTAGACTTCATCAGTGTCCCGTTGGACAAGGACTTGACCTATGAGGAGGAGTCGGTAGCTATTCTAGACTGGCAAGTTCGTCAGTTGAGGTCGAAGATTTATCCTTCTGTTCATGTTTAGTGGACAAGTCAGCCTGCCAAGGAAGCTACCTGGGAGTCCGAGTCCGATATGCGGAGCCGATATCCCCTTATTTTCCCCGATTCAGGTACTTTTCTATGTCCGTTCGAGGACGAATGTTTGTTTTAGAGGTGGAGGATGTGATGACCCAAAAGGTCATCTTTCGTTTTAGAAGTCAAAATTGTGTTTCGAGGCCTTAAAGACCTCCTCTTGACTCACCATGTTTTACGTGCACAACCGGAGCGTATAGCTGGAAAGCTTTTATATGAAAAATTGAGGAAAATGCTAATTTTGCCTTTAAAATTGAATTATAGTTGACTTCGGTCAACATTTTGGGTAAACGGACCCGTGATTTTACGGTCCTGAAGGGTTCGTAGGAAAATATGGGACTTGGGCGTATGCCCAGAATTGAATTCCGAGGTCCCAAGCCCGAGATATGAATTTTTAAAAGAAATTGTTTAGCTGAAATTATAAGAGTTTTTGGAAATTTGACTATATTTGAAATTGATGGTATAGGGCCCGTATTTTGGTTCTAGAGTCCGGTACAAGTTTAATATAGTATTTGAGTGGTGCCTGTAAACTTTGTCAAGAAACGGAGGTCATATGACGTGATTCGGACCCGTAGTTGTAAAATATTAAACTCTGAAAGTTCTTGAGATTTTTCTTTGATTTTGATGCTAAATTCATTGTTTAAGATGTTATTTTGGCGATTTGATCGCACAAGTAAGTCCGTAGGATGTTTTTAGGGTTGTGTGCATGTTTGGTTTGGAGTCCCGAGGGCTCGGGTGAGTTTCGGATAGGCATCGGAGTGTTTCGTACTTAGAAACATCTGGTGAAGTTGTTGTTTCTGGTATCCAGGTATTTTGTTCTTCGCGTTCGCGGTACAACCCACGCGTACGCGATGTACAAGTTGGGCTGGGGAGGGGTTTCTTCTACGCGAACGCGGGGCCTTGGTCGCGAACGCGGAGCACTGGGGGGAATGCTCTACGCGAACGCGACTAGACACACGCGAACACATAGTATACTAGAGGGGGGCTGGGGAGTCCTTGAGTTGTTCTTCGCGAACGCGGTCCCAAGCCCGCGAACGCGATGTTTAGGGGGGACAGACCATCGCGAACGCGAGGAGCTCATCGCGAACGCATAGGCCTTTTGGCCGCAATGCTCCGCGAAGGCGACAGACCTCTCACGAACGCGAAGAAGGTCTGTCCAGTGTTTTAAAACTGAAGCAAAAACGAGAAAAAGACATAATTTCATATCTCCTTCCATAGAATCCGACCTTGGGCGATTTTTGAAGAGGAATTTCACCACCAAATCATAGGTTCGTGTTCTTAAGCTCGTTTTCTTCATTTTCCATCAACACCCATTAGATTTCTAGGCTTAAATCTTGTTCTTTAAGGGTAGAAATTAGGGATTTTAGGAGAATTGGGGATTTTACAAATTTGAGAATTTAGACCTCGATTTGAGGTCGGATTCCGAAACTAATTACATATTCAGGCTCGTGGGTGAATGGGTGATCAGGTTTCGGTCCGAACCTCGTGTTTTGACCAAGCGGGTCCGGGGTCGATTTTTGACTTTTTGGGAAGAATGATAGAAAACCTATAATTAAGCTTTGGGGTTGAATTATTTAGCATTTATTGATATTGTTAAGTTAATTATGTCTAGATACAAGTGAATTTGAGGCAAAATCTAAAGGAAAGAGGTAATTGAGGCTTGAGTTTGGCTGTGGAACCCAAGGTAAGTGTTTGGTCTAACCTTAGCTTGAGGGAATATGTATTGTGTCTTATTTGCTACATGTTAGTATTATGTTCAACGTATAGATGTGGTGACGAGCATCTATACGTTGGTGTCAAGCATGTCCGCGAGTTGAATATTGTGATTTATGTGATTTTTCATTAAGCACTACTTGGGTTTAACTTGATAATTATCCATGTTGATGGTACTTCCTTGGTATTGCCTATTGTTGACTATTGGTTCAAGTTGAGAATTATTACGTGAAGATAAATAATTAAGCGAGATTGGTTATAGTTGTTTCCCTTGCCGGGATGAGATTGTTTCTATTGTTGACTCCCTTGCCGGGACTTTCTGGTTTCTATTATTGTTTATACTGTTGATTTCCTTGTTGGGATGCTGTCATTTCATTATTTGGGTGAGAAAGAGTGTAAAGCACGAAGGGTGATGTCATGTGTGATATTGTGAGTGAGTGTTAATGCACGAAGGGTGATGCCTCATCGAATTTGTGAGTGTTAAAGCACGAAGGGTGATGTCGTGCCAAGTTAATGAAATTAAAATCACGAAGGGTGATGCCGTGCCATATTAATGAAATTAAAAGCACGAAGGGTGATGCGGTGCCATGATTATGAGAGAGTAAAATCACGAAGGGTGATGCCGTGACGTTTCTGTTGATTTTATGGTGAGGATGAGAGTAAAAGCACGAAGGGTGATGTCGTGCACTTGTCTTTGTGTTATTAATTCCGTTGTTTTAAGTTTGATATTTATTTTGCTGCTTTACTTCGTTGTTTTCAGAACTTGATATTTTCTCCCCTCAGCATGTTCCCCCTTTTCCGTATTAATCTGTTTAATTCTTGTATTATTATTATTATTATTATTATTTTCCGTATATGATTAAACTGCACATGTTATATGGTTGTTGTGTCCTATCCTCGTCACTACTTCGGCGAGGTTAGGATCGACACTCACTCAGTACATGGGGTCGGTTGTACTGATGTTACACTCTGCACCTTTTGTACAGATCCAGGTACTGGACCCTTCAAACCCTAGATCGAGGTTGCTGCCTTCAATTTAGTGGAGAACCCGAGTTAGTCTGGCAGGCGTCCGCTGGCCTTGGCGTCCCTTTTTATCCTGTTTATGTTATGTTCTTATTTACTTCTGAGACAGATGTATATTTATTTTGTTTGGACCATTATTTGTAGTATTCGTAGACAGTCCGTGAAATTGTGACACTAGTTTTGGGTGTGGTTATTATGGATTTCGTAATAGTATTGAATTAAACAGTTAAATTCTGTTATTCCACATCTTGATTTTCCGTTGATTTTATTATAATATCTGGTAAACTGTTAAAGATAAAGGAATAAGATAAAATAATCGGTAATGTTGGTTTGTCTAACGGATTTAATGTTAGGCGTCATCACGGTTCCGACAATGGAAAATTCGGATCTTGACAGATATGACAAAGGTAGTAAACGAGGCCTCACGCCATCTCCATACTCGTCATGAACCGTTGTCTCTAATACCATTTGTTTGAGAAGATCATGATCACACACTAAACAGAGAAGAAAAACATACAAGAAATTAACGAGGTTATAGTCTATTATCCTTACATTGTCCAGTCGATTTTTATTATATTGGAGCAAAGGGATTTAGTTTTTTTTAAAGGATTTTTAGAATAAGATGTTTATAACGATAATTAATAAAAGAATATATAAGTAAGGGTAAATTAATCAAATTATAAATTTTCATATTGATAATAAATAAATTTAAAAATTATTACAAAATATTAAAATAATGGAGATAAATGTAATATCGTTAACCACAAAATAACATATTACTATTGAAGGAGATATGAAGGGCCCACCATTAGAGTTGGTCTAAACAAAAAGTTGTTCTAAATCGGGATTTTGGTAAGTATGCCGTCTTTGTTTGAAAAATAGAGTTCGAGTGACATTGGAAATGTTACTCCCTCCGTCTAACATATTACTATTGAAGGAGTTATAACATTTTAGTTAATCATATTCTTTACAAATAGTTTTAAATATTTTGAAGTGTTAGCTAATCTATATATATATAAGAGGGAATAGAAAAAATAAATTTGACATCTCTCTTTCGCCAAAAGTTTTATTTATCTTTTTTTTATCCTTTTTGACATTTTATCTCTTATTTAACAAAAAAAACTCATTTACTACCTAGGAAAGTGAACTAATAAGGAAAACAAATGAGGTTTACGGATGAAATTTTCAGTTATGGAATACATAAAAAATGTAATTGCACCAAGGATAAGTTTTTAGCCTATTTCTATTTTTCTTGGTGATGGACGCATTTATGCGAAAATTCAAGGAGAGGTGCCATGGTGTATTTTATTTGTTGATGACATGTTCTGATTGACGAGACGCGAGATGGTGTTAATGAGAGGCTGGAGGTTTGGAGGCACACCTGGATTAAAGGGTTTTAAATTAAGCAGGACCAAGACGGAATACTTGGAGTGCAAGTTCAACAACGTTACCTAGGAAGAGGACATGGAGGTGAAGCTTGATACACAAGTTATCCCCAAGAGAGGTAGTTTCAAGTACCTTGGATCTATAATACAAGGTAACAGGGAGATTGATGAGGATGTCACGCGTCATGTTGGAGCTGGATGGATGAAGTTGAGGCTCGCTTCCCATGTCTTGTGGGATAAAAATGTGACGTTGAGACTTAAAGGTAAGTTCTACAAGTTGTAGTTAGACCGACTATGTTGTATGACGCAGAGTGTTGGCCGGTCAAGATACTCATGTCCATAAGATAAAAGTAGCTGAGATGAGGGTGTTAAGGTGGACGTGTGGGCATACTAGGTTGGATAAGATTAAGAATGAAGTTATTCGGGATAAGATGGGAGTGGCTTCTGTGGAGGAAAAGATGCGGAAGGCGAGGTTGAGACGGTTCGGGATGTTAAGAGGAGAAGTACAGAAGCCCCAATCAGAATGTGCGAGAGGTTCGCCTCAGTGGGTATCAGGAGGGGTAGAGGTAGGCCTAAGAAGTCTTGGGGCGAGGTTATTAGGCGGGACATGGCGCAACTGGAGTTGAGTGAAGACACGACCCTAGATATGTGGGTGTGGAGGTCGAGGATTATGGTAGAATCCTAGTAGGTAGTCGAGCGTATCTCTTTGTCTTTCCTAGTTCGCTAGCATTAGTGTTAGTTTGATATCCTTTTATTCATAGATTGCTATTATTACCTAGAGTTTAATTGCTTTCTTGGCTTCAGTATTTTTATTGCGTTGTTATTCTTTCTTGTTGTCATTACTTTTGTCAATCGTTCTCCAGCCGAGGGTCTATCGGAAACAGCTTCTCTGCCCTTCTAAGGTAGGGATAAGGCTACGTACATCTCACCTTTTTCAAACCCCACTTATGAAAAAATACTTAGATTGTTGTTGTTGTGTAGTCTCTCCTCTCAATTTATAGAAGATTTGATAGGTGTTAGGAGAAAGACTTTTCGAAATTTTCTAAATTATTTTCTTGTGGTCTCTCTTCTCAATTTATAAAAGAGTTGATGGTTTAAATAGATGTTACAAGTATTAGGAGAAAGAAGTGGATTACTTGAAATTTTGTAATAAAAATCAATACATATATATATAAAAAGGGAATAAAAGAAGATGACTTGGCACATCTCTTTGGCTAATGATCTTATAGATCTTTTTTCTCCTTTTTTGAGATTTTCTCTCTTATTTTAATATAATTAAACATAAACTCATTTACTACATAGGAAAGGAAAACAAATAAGGCTTACAAATGAAATTTTCAGTTATGGAATACACAAAAAAAATGTAATTACTACTCAATTATGAGAAAATTTTATGATCTTCCATGGATTTGCCTTACATTTTATGCCGTTCAGAAGTTTTAAATTTTATTTGAAAAATAAATGAATGCATGATCATGGAAAAAAAAGGTAACCCATTTAAGAAAAATCATCAGTCACCTTTTAATATCCTCTTATTGTTAGTCATCTTTTATTCTAATTAATCTTTCTTTCGTTGGCCTAAGCAAACATGCTGGACATTTATGCACATGACATAATTAATTAGAGAACATGTTACAGTATATGCAATGGTCTGGTAAAAGGTATCATTATTTATCCTTTTTAAATTTATTTTAAAACTGATTAACGTAATTATACAAATACTTATATCTTCAAAGTTCAAAATATAGCTATCTTTTGTCTAGGTAAGTTGTTTATACTATATTTAGCACTTTTGTTACGTTGTTGTTTTTTACACTTTAATATTATATTTCTCTTTTGTTACACATGCAACTAAAATATATAAAGATTTCAGAGATGTGAAGTATAAAAAAAGGGCTGCGGTCTTGCGGATATATTTGTGTATGTACAAATTATATGGTATTGCATATGCGGATTTTGAATTATATTATTTCAAATAGATGGTTTTAAATGCCATTAATTTTTACATGTAAAGGTGCAAATTTATTTGTTTTGCATTTCCTTTTTCTTTTTTATTTCGCATATCTTCTTTGTTTCTGAAATTTTTAATTAAACATATAAAATTATAACTGTAATATTTCGACCGGATAATAGAGAAAATAAAATCATGAAAGAGTTTAATTTTAAAACTATTTAATCATACTTTCATTAACGATTGCGAGTAGCGCAAACAAACTAACTAGTGTGATTTATAATAATAGTACTTTTTTACGTAATTCTTAAATATGTAAATTTTATTTCAAAATACTTAAAAAATTTATGTTTGAATTTACGTCGGAATTAATCGATTTAACTCTCAAAAAGTATAAAAAATATAAACAGGGAGAGTATATGATAAATTAACAATAAATTGAAAAGCTTGGATAAGGAAAATTGTCATTTAAGCAATGCCACAATGGCAATTAATATATATATAGAAGTTAAAAATGGAAGATTTAGCATAGAGAGAAAAGGGCGAAAGAATGTATGAGAAGATAAAGGAGTCGTTGGCACAGAGTAGTAGCGGTATGGTATTTGGTGGGTAATCAGTTGATCACGTCTTCGAACGTGGACTTTTATTGCGGATGCGCTGTCACAATTGGCAATTTCCTGGCAACAATATTTCTCCATCAAACTGTTTACTTGCTCTTAAGTTGTGTTCCATATACGGATGTTCTTTCCTTCTTCCCTACTCCAAGCAAATTGCTTATCTAAGCAATTACGTACATCTAAATATTATTATTATTATAAATAAGAAAAAGCAACTGGTACGTACGCTCAAATTTACTATAGTACTTGTATAAAATAAAAGTCTTAGTCCACACCTTGTGCTTCAAGAAAACCAATTTTGAATTGTCATCAGGATCCATGTATACAAAAATATAATATATGTGTAATGCAACTCTTTTTTTGGTAGGTTAAAAGGGAAGTTGAACAGCAGCCGGCAGGAGCCAGTCAGTCACCAAGAAAGGAAATACTAAGAATCTTCAAATTCAAATCGTGACCCCTTTTCTAGTTTCTGACAGCGGATTTGTCTCCACAAAGTGATTCTTTCCCATAAGGAAACTCAAACTCAACAACCTACTTTAGTGCACTGCCCGAAAAACCAGGAACCCCAAACAAGTTTGACACATAACACTAAGTCCCAAGTCCCAACCTCCAACCTCAACCATTCACTCTCTCAGTCTGTCACAGAGAAGGAGAAGAAACTGACATCAGGTAAATCTTCCAAAACCAGCTTAAGCATCACACCCCTTGGTTCCGAACCTGCATGTGTACCGAGCTGCCCTTTTAAGTCTCCCGCCCCCACCAGCCTCACCACCGAGGGGTTCTGGCTTTGATCTAGTATTATTTTTCTGATTTAATACATTATCGTATATCACATGCACCAACCAAAATTGGGATGGCTTTTGACTGCTCTCTACCTCTTACGAATAATTTAATTTGGGTGCGGGGAAGGGAGAGTTGGTTTATGTTCATTATTTTGTTCATCTCTTTTAGATCCTCTCTGCTTTAATTTCAAGCTGAATAAATCTGATACTAATTACTGGGTTAGTGGATCGGAAAATGGCAGTTTTGATTCCTTTTCAAAATTCATTGAGTCAAATATCAGTCTCCTTAGATAATTATTCATTACTCTGTATTTGTATTTTGCTTTTTGTAGCACCCTTAGTAAAATGCTACTATTCTTTTCAGGTCTGAGTAATAGTTTGCCAGCCGAAAACTTTATGGCTGAAGGGAATGGCTTGGATGGAAATACAGGAGTTAATGGAGCCTCTTCATCATCAGGAAACGGCGCGCCTAAAACTGTGGCGGATAGCAATGCAGGCCAGCAGGACTCTGACAAGACCAAACAATCCGAGAGCACTAATACAGTTCCCTTTTACAAGCTCTTCTCCTTTGCTGATTCCACTGATAAAGTTTTGATGATCATTGGTACAATTGCCGCTATTGGGAACGGATTGTCCATGCCTATTATGACCATTCTTTTTGGAGAATTGACTGACTCCTTCGGACAAAACCAGAATAACAAAGATGTGCTTCGGGTAGTCTCCAGGGTAAGAAGAGACTTTACCTTTTAACCCTATGATTTCTTGAAATTTTTCCAAATACTATCAGTCCTATTTCACTAGTATAGCTTCTTATTTGATCTCTTTTTAAACTGTCTAATTTTTCATGTAGGTCTCACTGAAATTTGTCTACTTAGCATTGGGATGTGGGGTAGCTGCATTTCTTCGTAAGTTCTCATTCTGATGACAGTTTTGGGTCTGCCATACTAAGCATAGGCAATCTTGAACTATTATGATTGAAGTTTAAATTAATGACTTTTGTTCAGAGGTCGCTTTTTGGATGATCTCCGGTGAAAGACAGGCTGCTCGAATAAGGAGTCTCTATCTGAAAACTATTTTGCAACAAGATATTGCTTTCTATGATAAGGAAACAAATACGGGAGAGGTGGTTGGGAGGATGTCCGGTGACACTGTTCTTATACAAGATGCAATGGGCGAGAAGGTACTCATGCTGAAAAGCAACTCTACTAAGCCCTTCCTTGTAGTTCAAATTCTGCATAAAAAAAAAAATCCTTTGTGAGAATTGAATTGCTCTTTCTATACTTGATGTTGTTTCCTTAACTTGGGCAGGTAGGGAAATTTGTACAGCTGATATCAACATTTATAGGGGGTTTTGTCATCTCATTTATCAAAGGCTGGCTTCTCACACTTGTCATGTTATCAGTCATTCCTCTACTTGTCATATCTGGTGGAGTGATGTCCCTTGTCCTATCTAAGATGGCATCCCGTGGACAAGATGCTTATGCCAAGGCTGCAACGGTGGTTGAACAGACAATTGGCTCCATTAGAACGGTATGTCATACGTCTAAATTATTGGGAATGCCCATCCTCATGCTCTGATGAGATTTGTATGGGAGCAAATCAATCTTTCTTTGACTTTCTTCTCAGAAAATCACTACTAGAAGTATGACATGTATCTTATTTCCTCCTCAGGTTGCATCATTTACGGGAGAGAAGCAAGCTGTGGCTAACTATAACAAGTCCCTAATTAAAGCTTACCATTCAGGTGCAAATGAAGGGCTGGCAACTGGATTAGGTCTTGGGTCACTTTTTTCTATCATATACTGCAGTTACGCTTTGGCTATCTGGTTTGGCGCAAGGCTTATCTTGGAAAAAGGATATACTGGCGGTCAAGTTCTCAATGTCATTATAGCTGTGTTAACTGCCTCCATGTGAGTCTTCCTTAGAACTACTAAATTCCTTAAATTGTACATACACAATCCATCATGTAAATTGAAGATGACTATCTTTTACTGGATTTTCAAAGCTTTAATTCATGCGATATCATTAAATATTTCTATGACAGGTCCCTGGGCCAGGCATCTCCCTGTATGACCGCATTTGCTGCAGGTCAAGCTGCCGCTTTCAAGATGTTTGAAACAATAAAGAGAAAGCCGGAGATAGATGCTTATGATACCAACGGAAAGATATTAGACGACATCCGTGGTGATATTGAATTGAAAGATGTGTACTTCAGTTACCCAGCCAGACCTGATGAGCAAATATTCAGTGGATTCTCACTATTCGTACCAAGTGGCACAACTGCAGCTTTGGTTGGGCAAAGTGGAAGTGGGAAGTCAACAGTCATAAGTTTGATAGAAAGATTCTATGATCCTCAAGCTGGTCAAGTTCTGATTGATGGAATTAATCTCAAAGACTTCCAGCTTAAGTGGATCAGGGGAAAGATTGGTCTTGTGAGCCAAGAACCTGTGCTTTTCACAGCAAGCATCAAGGAAAATATCGCGTATGGCAAGCACGATGCTACTGCTGAAGAAATTAAGGCTGCGGTCGAGTTAGCAAATGCCGCAAAGTTCATAGATAAACTACCACAGGTTTTTTTTGGAACTTAGTCTGGTCATGTTTCTAAAGTCTTTGCTGATTCTTTCAGCTTTCTTTGTCATCATCTGAGTTTATCAGGAACCAAACTAAGTTCCTGATTTTTGTTGTTACTAAAGCTCTTGATTGCTTATAAATTTTTGACGTGTAGCATTGTTTGCCATTTACACAAAAACTTCTGTGTTCAGGGTCTAGACACCATGGTTGGAGAACATGGAACTCAACTTTCTGGGGGGCAAAAGCAAAGAATTGCCATTGCAAGAGCAATATTAAAAGATCCACGGATATTACTGTTAGATGAAGCAACAAGTGCACTAGACGCAGAATCTGAGAGAGTTGTACAAGAAGCATTGGATAGAATTATGATCAACAGAACAACCATCATAGTTGCGCATCGATTGAGCACAATAAGGAATGCTGACATGATTGCAGTCATTCATCAGGGAAAAGTTGTTGAAAAAGGTATGAACCATGTCCCTTAGTTAGATATGCTATTCTCTGACCTCCAGTCCATCATCAACATTGCTTTCTGTTATTCTGTTCAACGATGTATACTAATCCAGAATGTTATAGTAGTCTGGTTAGCATGTTTAAGTGACAAATTCATGACATCTGATTTCAGATATGTCCAACCAAGAACTTTGTCATTACTATTATTTTTGCGTCTTGTCACTAAACACTCTTATGAACCTATTGCTTGTTTTCTTATCTGTAAGTCTTTCCTAGGGAATCTTTAAGGGATTCCTCCGCTGAGAGTTTCTTTTCCATCAGAATAGTTCTTAAAAGAAAGACTCAAGCATTCTCTTTAATGTCATTGATCTGGACTGTTCAGGCACACATCACGAACTACTCGAGGATCCCGAGGGAGCATACTCTCAGCTTATACGCTTGCAAGAGGTGAACAATGAAACAGAACAATCAGGCTTAAACGAGAGGGACAGATTAGATAAATCTATGGGATCTGGTGGACAGTCAAGTCAAAGAATGTCACTCTTACGATCTGTCAGTCGTAGTTCATCTGGCATAGGAAATAGCAGCCGCCATTCGCTCTCCATCTCGTATGGTTTACCTACTGGACTTAGTGTACCTGAAACAGCTAATGCAGACACAGAAACTGGCATCCAGGAAGTATCTGGAAAGCCGTTAAAGGTCCCCATTCGTCGCTTAGCCTATCTCAACAAGCCTGAAGTACCCGTGATCATAATTGGAGCTGTGGCTGCAATTATTAATGGTACTTTACTTCCAATTTTCGGCGTCTTGTTCTCTAGCGTGGTCAAAACATTTTATGAGCCACCACATCAACTAAGGAAGGACTCAAAGTTTTGGGCTCTCATGTTTGTTCTTCTTGGAGCTGTAACTTTAATTGCATTTCCTGCAAGGACATACCTTTTTAGTATAGCTGGTTGTAAGTTGATAAGAAGAATTAGATCAATGTGCTTTGAGAAGGTGGTCCACATGGAGGTAGGATGGTTTGATGAATCTGAGCACTCCTCTGGAATGATTGGTGCTAGGCTT
This sequence comes from Nicotiana undulata, assembly GCA_005239495.1. NCBI lineage: Eukaryota > Viridiplantae > Streptophyta > Magnoliopsida > Solanales > Solanaceae > Nicotiana > Nicotiana undulata. The sequence goes on from ML245198.1 coordinate 22,779, forward strand.
TCTGCTGATGCAGCCAAAGTGCGTGCGTTAGTAGGAGATTCGCTTGCTCAAATGGTCCAAGATTCTGCATCAGCAATTGCAGGTTTAGCTATTGCTTTTGAAGCAAGTTGGCAGTTGGCACTTATCATCCTTGCTATGATACCTCTAATTGGTTTAAATGGATATGTTCAAATCAAGTTCATGAAAGGATTCAGTGCAGATGCAAAGGTTTGTCTGTGTCCTTGTTACAATGCTTACTTATAGTGAACTATGTTACTTGTAATATTAGAGAAATCAAGTCTTAAACTTGAAAATTGTTCTCAAACATCAGTAAAATCCATAAACCAGCGAAGATATAAAGCTTTTAATCTCTCAGATGGTTTATTGGTTATTATCTGCTACCGTTGCCAAATTCTTTTGGTGACAATGTTACTGATTAGTCGTACTTTTCACAGATGATGTATGAGGAAGCAAGTCAAGTTGCAAATGATGCTGTTGGAGGTATAAGAACTGTTGCGTCATTTTGTGCAGAAGAGAAGGTGATGGAAATATACAGAAGAAAGTGTGAAGGCCCATTGAAGGCAGGAATGAAACAAGGTTTAATTAGCGGGATAGGGTTTGGTGTATCGTTTGCTTTGCTGTTTCTTGTATATGCAACCAGTTTTTACGCGGGAGCTCATCTTGTACAGGATGGAAAAATCACTTTTTCAGACGTTTTCCGTGTATGTACAATAATGAATACCCCCTGTTACATTTTTCTCTTTTTCAGGATTTTAGTTAAAGTGGTTTTTATGAGGCTAAATTGGAGTATCTGCAACCTGGCAGGTTTTCTTTGCTTTAACGATGGCAGCTATAGGTATTTCCCAGTCAAGCTCATTGGCACCAGATTCAAGCAAGGCCAAGGAGGCTGCTGCTTCCATTTTTGCTATTCTAGACAGGAAATCCAAAATAGATTCAAGTGATGATTCTGGTATGACACTGGACACTGTGAAGGGAGATATTGAGCTGCAGCACGTAAGCTTTAAGTATCCAACGAGGCCAGATGTTCAAATTTTTAGAGACCTTTGCTTGACCATTCGCAGTGGAAAGGTAAATTTATGGTTTGATTTCGTCTTGCATATGTTAGCCCTACTGCGTAATTCATTGGTTAATCTTGGTATGAGTTGAAATTTCAGACGGTTGCTTTGGTTGGGGAGAGTGGATGTGGAAAGTCAACGGTAGTATCTTTACTGCAAAGGTTTTATGATCCTGATTCAGGCCAGGTTACATTGGACGGAATAGAGATTCAGAAGTTCCAAGTAAAATGGCTGAGGCAGCAAATGGGACTTGTAAGCCAAGAACCAGTGTTATTCAACGACACAATCCGAGCCAATATTGCATATGGAAAGGAAGGAAATGCAACTGAAGCAGAAATTATAGCAGCAGCAGAATTAGCAAACGCGCACAAGTTCATCAGTGGTTTGCAACAGGTTGGTTTGAACCGAGACCTTTGCTACCTTTGATAGTGTCGTTGATGATAATTCCTAGTTATCCATCGTTAGGCGAGCATATATATAATAATTACATTTGAAACTATATGAATTATAGGGTTATGATACGACAGTGGGAGAGCGAGGAACTCAGCTATCAGGTGGGCAAAAGCAACGAGTGGCAATAGCGAGGGCCATAGTGAAAAATCCGAAAATCCTACTATTGGATGAGGCGACGAGCGCATTGGATGCAGAATCAGAGAGATTAGTTCAAGATGCACTTGACCGGGTGATGGTAAATCGTACAACCGTGGTGGTAGCTCATAGATTATCAACCATTAAAGGAGCAGATGTAATTGCTGTAGTAAAAAATGGAGTGATAGTGGAGAAAGGGAAGCATGAGACTCTTATCAACATCAAAGATGGTTTTTATGCCTCTTTGGTGGCCCTCCACATGCGTGCTTCTTAGTTCTACTTGTTATTTTTATTAAGTAAATTGTATTCATTTTAATTTCGTTATCTTTTTGACTTTTGCTGAAGAAGAGTTTCTTTAATAGTGTACTGCCAGTCATATAAAGCATAGTATAGTAGCATTCTTCAATTATCAACATCTTTTTCTCATTCATTTTACTGGTTTGGCCGCATGCGCGCGTAGTAAGACATCAATGATGAATTAGATTTATAAACATTTTACTTGGAAATATGTTAATTGAGACTATTGTTTTGTTCTTAAACAATATATAGGAATTCTTTTTTATATTCCTAATGTTTGGTATTTATCAACAAGAGCTTTATCGTTTCATATTAGGGAAATGTTGGTAGTGTTGAATATCCCACATCGGTGGGATGTGGTTATTTGGTGCTCTTATATAGTCTTTGTATTGGTCAAAAAAAGGTTTTAGTACGCGGGCAAGTTTAAGTGTGATATATTGAAGGTAATGCAGAATTGTACCAGAAGTTGGCGCTGACATTGATTATAGTCTGAGCTAATATCATCACACCATAAATATATTTACCAAAAGAATGCTACAAAATATATATCCAGTTGATCAAAATTGAACACCCCCCGGCCCCCCCTCCAAATTCTATGATTGTATATCTAAGAATTGCTAAGTTAGGAAGAAACAACAAAAGCTATATGCTTCAGTTTTTAGATATAATCAAACAAATTCCCCAATTCTGAGCCAACCAGGTCCAAGTTGATTGGATAGTGTGCAGGTGCATTGACAAAAAGTTGATGAATATTCTTTTAAACTGGTATAGTGCTGCAAAGCTTGTTCATGCCCCAATATTATCTAAAAAGACCCTTCTCTATCTTTAGCAGAATACATGACATTCACTTACACTAGACACATGTCAAAACGACATATATAAATGTTGGATAACATTCTCTATGACTAAAGCTTATCCATAAAGATTAATGCATCACATGTCCTTGTGCAAAAGTAGATTGTCTACAAAGTGCATACTATATGTTGTCTTCATTAGTTTTTCTAAGAGAGAATGAAATTGTAGCTGTTATTAATTAGCACGTGTATATCAAATCATGTAATACACTTTTTTGCACCTCGATCTTCTTAAATTTTATGTTAGTTTTGATCAGAAACATAAAATCCTTATCCTTATTCAACACCAATTTGTAAAATAAAATTTGGATACTTTATGTACCAAATTTTAATAAATAACTTGTTTTAATTTTATGACATCATAAAATGAAGTGTATATTACCTAATACTTCCTTAATATGATATTTTTATAGTATTCCTGTGGCGGAGCCACATGCACACCCCTTCGTCAGTAAATTACACTGTTTAGCTCGGTAATTAAAACAAATCTATATATACTATATAATGACACTTCTGTACTTCTTGGTGAGTTTATTTCTTTATATTTTACGCTTAATAAAAATCTTGGCTCCGCCACTGGTGTTTTCCTTTTCATCGTTCCTAATGATAATCATATTGGGTCGTCATTGTCTTCTTCAATATATTTTTGTTCTTGATTTTAATGTCCGTATTTATCTCTTCATCTTCAATATTGATTGCACCAAAAATTTTAACTTTGTGTGTCTTCTAAAATCAACTATACAAGAAAAAATACAATCTAACGAATTCACTAATTGCCTTTACCATGTGTGTTGTGTCATCAACCAGAAATACCATAAGTTCTGGGGAAGCTTTAAAAAGGGAGGAGCTCCACGCATTTGAATTTTTAATTAAATAAATCAACAACAAACATTAATACTTAGAAAGAAACAAACAAATTCCCAAAAGAATTTATATGTAACTTCTTTAAAGCAAAAAGAGAAGGAGCAAACATATAACCCATTACTACTCAAAGGCACAATTACATGGACGGTCATAATACTTCAACATGAGTTATAAACTTGAGAAACTTAATTTAGTGTTGCTTTTAATTCACCATAATGATGAGATTGTAATGATAGTCTTTTAATTTGCTCATAATTAGTTTTAGTTATTACTAAATGTTTGGATTGAGTGTTTGAAGCATTGGAGTACTGCTACTTCACTTCTATTCACCCTCTAAATATATCAAATATATAAAAATTTATGTAATGGAAGATTTTTTTTTCTTAAGAGACAATTAATTTTTAGAATCAGAATTTAACAGATATTATTGTGAATCTATCTTGAGGATGGGATCTACCTACTTAATTGTCACCTAATAGTATAAACCTTCTAAAATGGTATGAATAACATTATAATATATGTGAGATGAGTTGCATCAAAATTTAAGGGATGAAAATATAAGCTCCAACTTAATTGCTGAAGGTAAGAGGATTATATCATTTGAACAACTTAAATAGGATTGTCATATGAAATATTCAACGTGACACTTTTCTTATTTTTCTACATTTCAACGATATGTAGATTACATTTAAATATGAGCAACATCGACTATGGTTGCAAATATTTCACGTCTAGAAGTTTCTCCCTTATCTTTAAGAAATTGTAGCCTTCTTACTTTATCGATGCATACATATTAAGAAGTTGTTGTCGAATGAAAGTAGTAACTTGTATAAGTCGAAAAAAGAAATTCGATCAACATAGGTCTTCTTTAGAGTGGCTAGTATATCGTAATCAATTTCATGCTGTAAAGCTGCAAAAAAGAAATTAGTTACTTGTGATAAATATATTTAATAGTTATTGACATCAAAAAGTTTTATTAATATCATTGTTGTACGTACAAGGACCCTTTGTCTGATACAAGATTATGACTCCTTTCATCTGTAAATTTGACAAAAGAACATTAGTTGAATTGTATAAATTATATAAGTGTATAAGCATAACACGATAATCATGTGTCGAATCTAACAGACAAAAATAAGTTTCAACAATTCTCTTGTTAGAAGCATCAATTTGATGCCTCAGTTGACGCACCCTCCTATCTCGTACTCAAGAATTCTGCTGGAGCCTTAGAGTATAACGTCTACATACCCCATCATACTGCCAACTATCACCAGAGATAGATATATTCATGTAAGAAAATTGTGAAGTAAATATTACTAATTGTTATGTAGGAAGACTTGCATCTTTTAAACGATTTTTTTTTACATCTAGCAGGTACCACTTTAATTTGTTTTACAAACAAAAGACGTCAGATAAACTGATGGTAACATTTCGTAATAAGTAATGACAACATAAAATTAGAGAAAGCTTGAAGTTGCAAAACTTTCAAAGAGAAGCCTTATGTTGAGAGAAGAAAGCAATGCAGTACCGTTGAATGTAAGGTGCTCCAGTGTTATTGACCTTGTTAAATAATGAAGGGAAACAGGCGTTTCAATATTTGAACATCCACTTTTAGTGATGAATTTTCCAAAATCCATGGATAAAGTTGTAACCTATAGAATCTGTAAGGTCACATCTTTGAAACTGAAAGAAGCAGGAAAAACGTTTTTAAAGTTAGCCATCAATGTGCATATGATTTCAGTCATTACCTCTCCTTCTAATCATATAAAGTTACTGAAGGAAAATATTTCATATTTATGGTATTAAATATTTAATATTTTATTACATTATACTTAAAAATAATTTATAATAGGGGAAAAATAGTAATCTAACTTTGCAAGAAGGAGCTTCCCACTTTTAGTATATGATGTATAAGTGAAACATGCAAGTATCGCTTTCCCACTTTTAGTATAATATGATGTATAAGTGAAACATGCAAGTGTTGCTCGTCCCAGACAATAGGTGAAACATCTAAGCATTTAAAGATGATACTTTTGTTTAATTACTCCATATCCATGTCACATCCCTTCTTTTAGTACAGGTTTTGTGATAACTAATTCAACATTTACTTCCTCTTTTATGGATAGTTTTTATTAGCTTAACTACAACATATAATCACTTATGCTTCTCTATCAAAATAGATTCTCTGACGATGGGGAAATATATATTGTCCATGCATAGCATTGTAAAATAAAGACATGTCCTTTTTCCCTCTCTTTTCTGTCATTAATGCATTCTTTGAACCATCATTTACTTTTTGTTGCGTATTGAGATTTTGATGATTAACAAAGTTTGTTTAGATAAAATGTTCTAAGAACCAAATCCTCAACATAGTTGCTTAACCGTTTTAAGTACCAGCTCCTTAGAGTACAGCTCTTCAAGGATGATGATTGTGCGTCTTTGCAAGACAATAACTTTATCTCAATATTACTAGGACCAAGTTTGGTGGAAGAAAACTGCTAAACATGATAAGGATCATTGCCCAAGAAGATACACATGAATAAGTGAGAGACAAGAGTCCCAAGACTTGTGAAGTCCTTGGAACAGTAGGAATCCTTCTAACGTTTTACACACTCTAGTCAAGTACCAGTGTTGTGTTCTTCTTGAGTCAGTCTAGTGAATGTGTTTTAAGAAATTTAATTGTAATCAAAGTGTCACAAATAATTAGAGAGTTGGAGTGAGTGTTTGTTTTACATGTTAGAGTAACTTATAAATCAAATAGTTGTAGTCGGAGTACTGGAGAGTATTGAGTTGCAGTTTTGTAACCGATACATTTGACTCATTATTCTAGTAAGTTGAAGTTGAAAATCCTACGTAGTAGGTCGTGGTTTTTGCACCTATTGTGCCGGGTTACTTTCTACGTAAAAATTGTTGTGTCTATTTTACTGCTTATTTTACTTCACTTTTAAGGAGTAAGGTAAAGAACCAAGTTCTTTAGTAATCCATAAAAGCACTCAAACTAACAATTGGTATCAGAGCAGGTTCTCTCACGCGCGGCTAATACCTAGAGAGATATTGGAAGAAAAATGAGTGCTCCACCTTGAATTAATGAAGGACAATCAACTACCAGATCACCCTTATTACAGTTGGTGGAAACAAAGAATGGAAGACTTCTTGACAGCTGAAGACTGTGAACTATGGACCATAGTGAACCAAGGTTCATTAAGTCCTACTAAACAAAATGCACAAAATGAAACTATTCCTAAGGACCCCTCTGAATTTGTGGTAGCAGATTTTAGGATTATGGAGAAGAATGCAAAGGCTAGAAAATCGTTATTTGTGGACTTGGTCCTGATAAGCACAATAAAATATCAGCTTGCTCCAATGCAAAGGAGATCTGGGATGCACTCCAAACTTCTCATAAAGGAACAAACCAAGTGAAAAGATCAAGGAAAGAATTACTTATGAGAAACTAGGAGCTCTTCTCCGTGAAGGGGTCTGTGCCCACTCAGGAGATGATAACTAGCTTTACCATAATAACTAATAAACTGAAATCACTTGGAAAGGTGTTCACCTTGAAAAGATCAAGGAAAGAATTACTAAGGATCCTTCATGCTTCATTGGAATCAAAAGTCACAGCTACTCATGAAGCCAATGAGCTGGATAAGATCTCACTTGCTGAGTTGGTTGGAAACTTAAAGACTCATGAGATGGGAAAGATAAAACTGCGCAAGGAAGAACCAAAGAGGGATAAAGCCTTGGTCCTTAAAGAGTCTGAGGAATATGAATCTGACAGTGATGATCCTGACCTAGCAATATTTGCTAAGTTCAAGAAGTTCATGAAGAACTCCAAAAGTGCATCTAAGAGAGAGACTAGCGGTAAGCCTAAGAAAATCGACAAAGCTACTTATGATGGGTGCTACAAGTGTAGTAAGCTAGACCACATGGTCGCCTAATGTGGAAAATTGAGTGGAGGAAAGAACGTGCTGAAAATGAGCGGGAAAATAAATGAGAGAGAAGGGTTCCAACAAAGGAAAAATCCTAGGTAAAAGATTCACTGAAGCAATAAAGCATGCCTTTCTAGCAGCATATGAGGACAATGGAAGTGATAAAGAGTTCGAGAAAGAGGATGAGGCCACAAGTCACTATGCTATAATTGATGGACATCAGACAATGGAGAGAGAACCTCCATTATACCTTGGAATGCACATTGGAAGACCTTCTCTATTTGATGGACATCACTATGATGAATGGAAGATGCGTATGGAAGTCTTCCTTCAGGCCACTGACTTTGACCTATGGGTAATTGTCAGTCATGGACCAATCACCCCTACCAAAATGGATGGTGAAGGTAATAAATTGTTACATCCTGCATTTTCGTAACGAATTAATTAATATCATTGACCTTCAAAATTCTTTAACGAATTAATGATAAAAGTTCTATTCATCGATAGAAATATGAAGATTGAGCATAACTCTAATAATGAGACATAATATTAGGAATTTATATCTTCACTTGTTATTGGATGTGTTATACACTTTTATTAATTTGATATCTTAAACTAATTTGTATTTATTCATGAAGGAGTAATATTTTAATAATCTTACTAATAAGATTTTATTAATTATTTATTTTTAGGAAAGTAAAATGTGGAGTTTGATCATTTTTTAAAGAAATTATAAATTTTAATTATTTGAAAGTTAAAGACGTTATACGTGATTTGTATGCATTAGTATACTTAAAAATCATGCTAGATATTGTTTTCTATGAGTTTCTTTAATTTTCTTTAATTTTTAACTTTTAATTTATATTTTATATTTTTTTTTGTGTTATTGTTATTTATTAATTTATAAATTAAATTTTTTAAAGATCCATGGGGCTTACGACCCCCTGCCTCCGGGATCCTCACCTCATATCAAGTAAAATGCCCTGCTTCACGTTCCCGCCATTTAAAACATTTCTTGTATATATATATATATCACATATTTATAGTTTTCTTCGATTTTTGTGCAATTTTACCCGTTTATAAATATTTACTGCCATTATATTATTTTATAAAATAATAAAAATTAAATACCTACGGGGCTTACGCCTCGCTGAGGCATATGTAAAACGCCCCGCCTTACGCCCACGCCTTTTAAAACACTGGTCGTAAGTTAATCAACGTAAATTCGTGAATGAGATTATTAAGTATTATGCTATTTCAAAAAAGTGATAAGTAAATTCGTGAAGATGAAAAGGTAAGCGAATCAAAGAAAGTAAGTTTCGTCGATGTTTGTCATGTTGGGATAAAATACGATTCGAGCTATAATACCCGATATTTATGAACTAATACCATACAAGGTACCACATGACCATGATAGTACGGTGTATAAAGTATGATAAAAGTGAGTAGTATTTTAAGTAATTCGAGATAATTCTTAATTATGTGTATAGTTGAGTAATTAGTGACTTTAGTGGGAGATTTACTAATTAATTAGTTTATTTGGATAAGTTTAATCATTCTCTTTAACGTGGAAGCCCAACATTACTCTTAGTCATTAAAATATGTGGCATGTAGGGGCCTTAAGGTCTAAGATTAATCATCCTAAAGTGGGGCCACTCTCTTTTAGACACCAAGTCACAAAGGGAAATGATATGTTTAGAATGCAATGGATTACAAAAAGCTCATATGAAGTGAGATGCTATGTAAGAGCCAACATACAGATCTTCTCATATAAGTAAGAAAGTGAGATGCATATGTTTGCTAAGCTATCAGATGAAAGCCACAAAATTCATACGAGATTACGTAATATAATAGCAATAGGATTTGCAATTCTAAGGGAGCTCGGTACAATCTTTCTCAAGAATATCATACGGATAGTTTCCTATTTCGATCCACTATTAGGTGTTGTCGCAATTGACGTATGTTAGTGGTATTGTCAAGAGAATCGGCTCAGGTATGTTAAACTTATCCCTTCTTTTCTTTGGCATGATCTATACGACACAAATGAAACGAGCAAATGCACATCTTCCATAAATGACTCTATTCATAGAGGTATTAGAGGTGCCCGTGTTCTTGAATTCTCATGTGTCATATTATTCTATCATCTATTCATGGGTCTCAGAAAATACATAAGTTGATAAAGTTTATTTCATGATATTAATCAAAAGCATAATGGTCTTATGACACTCCGAAAGATTTTATTGACGTACTTCTCATACATTGCATTCAGTTACATTTATCCATGACCCGATGGGCTTATATACGCATATATATGTACATATACATATATGGGATATGGGAAAATGTTACAACGTTATATATGCACAACCACCTGATCAGCTGGTATAAATTGATGATTTTGCCCACATCAGCCGAGACGATATGATGTGATGCCCTCAGAGGCTTAATGATGTTATGAATGCATGTGCCTATGCACGACATGGCATTCATACGCATATGCATGAAACTAATAGTATTTCATGATTTATAGAGTTATTCATACTTACATGTCGAGTCTTTTACTCTATGTTTCTCTCATGTCTATTATTTACTGATTTTCATTGCTTACATACTCGGTAAATTATTTGTACTGACGTCCCTTTGTCTGGGGACGCTGTGTTTCATGCCTGCAGGTCTCGATAGACAGGTCGAGAGTCCTCCAAGTAGGCTATCAGCTCAGCGGAAGATGTTGGTGCACTCCATTTGCTCGGGAGTTGCTTGTTTGGTCAGTATGATTTAGACGTGTATTGTTTGGTATGGCGGGGATATGTACCGACTTTTATGATAAGTATGTACTCTTAGAGTTTTGTAGACATATATCAAGTATACAGATATTTGTATGGCCTTGTCGGCCTATATTTAAAGTATATAATGGATCACATTGGCCTTATAGGCCTATATGTCACAGGTATAAGTTACTATACCAGGTTGGGTCGTTCTGTGTCAGGTATTCCCTCATGATTACTCTGGTTATATCATGACGCGCCTTCTAGCCCACTTATCTATGATTAAGTAATAAGAAAGATATGTTTACGCTGGTACTCGGTTGATTAAGGTACGAGGTGCCCATTGCGGTCCATCGGTTTGGGTCGTGAAAAAAGTGGTATCAGAGCAGTTATATCCTAGGGAGTCTATAAGCCGTGTCTAGTAGAGTCTTGGTTATGGGTGTGTCATGCACCACACTTATAATAAGGAGGCTACAGGGCATTTAGGACTATCACTCTTTTTTCTTGATCTAGATCGTGTGGTAGAGCTCAGTCGTACGAACTCAATTTCCTAAACTCTATCCTATTCATAATACGATGACACCTACATACAGAAAGGCAGTTGGTAAGAGATTGAATGTGGCTATGGAATGATTGAGCCAGGGGAACTCGATTATTCATGATGCTTATGATGAGTAAATGTAAGGTCTTCAGTAGACCATGTGTGTACTAAGACGTGTAAGCCTCTTGATAAGGATCTTTAAGGCAAGAATATCTATCCCCCCTATGGTGAAAGGCAATGAGAGATTCAGAAGATAGATACGAGTTTGAACAAGTAAAAGAAGCAAGATGAAGAAGGGTACGAGGCGCCTAGTTAATGAAGATTATCAGTATTTATAATTTAGGCAGAGGAATATAAGTCTTTTGAGTTACCTTCAATAATAATAGAGGTATGTACAATTGGCCACACCCATCTTATTTATGCCATATGGGGGCTAACAAAAGTAATATAAGATAAGGAAGGGATATCAATATCCATCTGAGTTAGAGTAACCCAAAATGTTGGATGGATTGTTAGCGTTAGCTGACATTTTTGAAGGATATTAAAAACGTGGTAATAATTCTCCTTGTGAGACACCCATATGGTGCATTCTAGAATAGTACAACTAGATATGAATACTAAAATGTACAATGTTTTTTACAAAGACAGGCACTGGAATCCTTGAAGGATAAATATTACCTTAGTATGGCTCCTGTCCCTAGTAGAGAGAGAATGTTAGGAAAACCGAAGAGCCAGTGGATGGAGCAGGGGGAGCTAAAAGCAAAAGAATGTCTTGTTGAAGTTTCCAGAATAAAGTGATAGACAGAAATATTAGCAGGGAAATAAGAAGAGAGTTAATGAAGCATTATGAGTAAGATGTGATTCATGGATGGCGACGGTAGATAAAAAAAATGATGATATTACAGAGTCTATAAACAAGTGAAGGGAAATACGAGAGGTGACGGGCCTTGAGGCAACAAAAGAGTATAGGCCATAAAGTCATATCCTCATTTCAAGAAATAAGTTCGTGACTCCAACGTGACTACCAAAAGGAAAACTTGGACCCCAGAGTAATAGAAATCAGTACGGGCTGGTGAACAAGATAAACTAAATATGAATTAGGGACTGAATGATTTGATAATAGTCGTCATCACGAGAATTTCAGAGATTGCGTTTCGGTGATAATAGAATGGACGACAGAGGAATAACCTTTAAAGGTAATTCAGGAAGACGCTTCCCTAAAGCAAGCAATGTGATCAAAGTTAAGCTTAAGGGACTATGTGTGTCAGTTACACTAAGTGTCACCCTTGCGAGTAAGGAATTTTGTTATCCTTGGTACACAAGGATTACCGCAAGGCAAGTAAGGGTCATTGATGAAGTGAAAAGATGCCAAAGATGAAGAGGTAAAACATCTATAGGTAGATCATCGTAGCACTAAATCTTAGTACTCCCCTAAAGGGGGGAATATGGAATGATGTGGCATTAAGTCAGAATTAAGTGGTTTGGTAATTATGGAATGGTAAAGGAAGAATGTGATAACAATGGAAAAGGGATGAGATTGTACTTATTCAAAGCCTACAGATATGCTACGATTCTAGAACATTATGCAAACACGACATCAAGAAGTGGAAGTAAGGGTTCCTGCCCGGGATGTTATTGATAAATAAGGAGCCAGTATGAAACGTAAGTTAAGACAAAGGAAATAACCTAAGAAAGATTACGCGAAATATTGATATGAGAATGGACCAACGAGTAGTTAGTAGTTGATTCAGAAAGAGCCTGGTTATGGCTAGATAAGAGGATACATACAGATCAATAGATTGTGCAAGATAAACAGAGTGAACACGAACATGGGGAATTCAGTCTCATAGATATGACATCGTGACCCATGAGAAATATTCGGATAGAAGTTGGGGTAGTTAAAGATACCGCATGAGTGTGGTATAAATAAGAGAGAGTCCCACAGGGAAGACAGTCAAAACTTCAGTTCAGAAGCAACCATACGAGCACAGTGTGGAGGTAAATAACTAAGTATAATTATAGGTGAGTACGAACCTAAAACATTCTGTCGGGTATATATCAAGCTTGTAACTTTACAAGAGACAGAAGGTCTCCCTAATTACTACAACGAAATACTAGCTGAGGAAATATGGAAGAAGGCTTCAATCTAAGCACAGTGGCCTAAAAAGGAAATGGTCGTGTAAAAACGGTCTCACTACAACATTGTATGCACTCTTTAAGAAAGTGGCACCTACCATGGCTAATGAAAGGGAAGTAATCTCAAAAGTAATATTCGAGATCATATGAGTTGCACAAAAATTTCGGCATGCGTGGGAACTAAGATAAGCTAAGTATGCATGCATCAAGGGGGCAGAAAGACCAGGAAGAGTTAATAGCTTCAATTAAAGAAAGTTGAGAAGGAACAAAAGGAATTATTCGATCAATGATCCAGAGTTAGTTATGTTATGAACGCACTTAATATTTCAGAGTATGATCTAAGCAGTATATATGTTAACAATCAGACAACCGTAAAAGAGTCCGGTATAAGTTAAAAGAAAGAATTGAGTCCAGGTCATAGACAAAGGATTGAATTGTTAAAAGATTGTATCGTGGATACCTTATGCGTCCATGAAAGGATGAAGTAATAACTAATACCAGGAGCCGTAGATCGGAAGATAGGTTAAGTCTACATAAAGGATGATCAGAAGGAAGAGGAAACAAAAGAGTTACATCAACCAAGTAAATCAGGAGTTTGATTATTGGACCTGGAAAATTGTAGACCTCGTGATTGAGAACATCATAGAATCACTCTTAATATCAGAAGTACAAGAGAGACAGTACAATAGCCATATTCTAATAACGACTCTACAATAAAGTTAGTTAGAAAAGTACCAACCTCATAAGAAGTCAATATGAAGCTCTCACCGGATTGTGTATGCACCAGAGGTGCAAGTATTATTGTCATGACCCAAACCGATGGGCCGTGACGGGCACCCGGTACCTTACCCAACCGAGTACCAACGTAGCGTATCTTTCTTATTACATTATTACATACACATGACATACGGGCCTAATAGGCCAACACAATCCTTTATAAACTCAAAACATAGGCCGGCTAGGCCGTACAATCCTTTATGTACACGACGTATGTCTACAAGCCTCTAAGAGTACATAAATATCATAAAGGTCGGGACAGAGTCCCGCCTTACCAAACAATATGTGTCTAAATCATACTAACCAAACGAGCAACTCCGAAGCAAATGGAGCGCACCAACATCTTCCGCTGAGCTGATAGCCTACTTGGAGGGCTCTCGACCTATCTATCAGGACCTGCGGGCATGAACGCAGCGTCCCCAGGCAAAATGGACGTCAGTACGAATAATGTACTGAGTATGTAAGGCACATAAATAAATACATAAGAGACATGGAAGAGATATAGAGTAATTGACTCAACCTATATGTATGGATAAATCTGTAAATAATAAATCACTTTTAGTATCATGCATATGCGTATGAATGTCATATCGTGCATAAGTATATGTTTCATAACATCATCAGCCTCTCAGGGCATCCCATCATATCATATCGGCCACTGTGGGGAAAATCATCATTGTATACCAGCTGATCAGGTGGTGGTGCGTATATAACGCCATAACCTTTCCCATATCCCATATACATATATATACATACATATATACGCGTATATAACGCCGTTTGAATATACATACATATATACGCGTATATAACGCCGTTTGAATCATATTTCAGGCACTGTGGGAAACATCATCATCATATACCAGCTGATCAGGTGGTGGTGCGTATATAACGCCATAACCTTTCCCATATCCCATATACATATATATACATACATATATACGCGTATATAACGCCATCTGGTCATGGGTCAACATGCATGTATAAATGCATGAAATGCATATGAAATATGTCAATAAAATCTCTCGGTACGTCATAAGGCCATTATGCCTCTGATTAATATCATGAGATAAACTTTACCAACTTACATATTTCTAAGACCCATGAACATATGATAGAGTAATTTGACACGTGGAAGGATAAGAATATACATATCTGTAGCATTTCTACGAATAGAGTATTTTATGGAAGTTGTGCATTTTTTCGTTTCGTTCATGTCGTATAGATCATGCCAAAAGAAATAAGGGATAGCCTTAACATACCTGGAGTAGGAAAAAATCGGTATATTATTTTTGGAAAAGATTGTACCGTGCTCCCTTAGAATTGCGAATCCCGTTGCTATTACGCAGTATAACGTTGTATGAAATTCTTGTTGAAGAAAAATCACGTTGCCATCACTTGTAGGAGTTTTCTGGAACACTTCACTTTGCTATGAAGATAAATTTATCTCTTTCTTGAATTTTATCCTAATCTCATATGAATTTTGTGGAATTTGAGAAGTCTTCCATGAATTTGTTGAAATTGAACCTTACTGTTTTTCCATCTCTTTGTGAATTAGACTAGAAGATTGTGACTTAATAATTCTTGTGAAATTGCAGTACACTTTCTTTCTGAAAATGATCACATTCTTGTATGGATTTAGTTGAATTTAGGAAGTCATACCTTAGTGGGTGTGGGCCCCACTAGATGATGACTTTGCAAAGACCCCCTCCAAAATTTGCCACCTTTTTGTGTGAGTTAATACTCATCACCAAGGCCCCTTTGGGCAACCACGTTAGGGGGGAGGGTTAGACTTATTCAATTGTTGTAATTAATTAGCTAATCTCCCATAAAAAATTATTAATTACCCAATTATCCATATAATCAAGAATTATCTTAACTTACTTAAATTACTACTTACTTTAACACACCTTATACATCCTACTATCATGGCCATGTGATACCTTGTATGGTACTAGTCCATAAATACCTGATATTTTTGCTCGGGCCGTATTTTCTCGCAAAATGTCAAATTTCGACGAAATTTATTTTCTTCGATTTGATTACCCCTCTCGCCTTCACGAATTTACTCATTACTTGCTTGAAATAGCATAAAATGCTTATAATCTTAAAATAATCTCATTACCGAACTTTCATCGATTAACTTACGACAAAACTTTAACGTACAAAAAATACGGGATGCAGTATCTCAATTCCGAGCTTTCATCAATTTACTCATGGCATACTTTCACGTACGAAAACATAGGGTGTAACATTATTCCCCCCTTTGGAACATTTGTCATCGAATGTTGGGTGGTGCACTTGTCATTTTCATAACCTATAGCTCTTGTGAATACTTTAGTACTCTCCTTGCCATCTCGACAACTGTTTTGTGAATAAATCCAAAGGCCGGGGTATTCCCCCCTTTAGGCCTCTTTCTCACACCACGACTTATGATCGGAATCTTTTTTTGGTCTCGTAACTGTTTCTACCTTCTATCATGCAACCCGTATGCCTCTGACCTTGTAGGTGTGCTTATGCGTCTCTTCTTTATTCTTTTTTTCCTCCAATTTTTAGCCATTACTAAAGTTCTTCGCTCGGTATTGTCGAACTTACGAATATTGCTTTATCTTATTTCATAGACCTGGTTATCCATTTGTATGACTTTACTCTATCTACGTAGGTCATACTATACCATAATTCTTACTTCGATTTATCGTTACTGAGGTCTGCAACAGACTCTAGGTTACTCTCGTTGCTCATTCCATATGTATAAATTTAAGTCCTTTAATGCTTCATCATTACTGTTCATCTTTAGAATGACGGCCTAATCTTATCTCATACTTTGTAACTTTTGTCCATCCATTGTTGATTCACCTCAATATTGATCTACAATATACCACTGATAACTTAACCTTTTAGGTAATATTGCTGCTGGGATTCACGTTTTATCGGGGAACGTCTGAAATGATTAGATTGACCCTGGGGCGATACCCTGCTTTCATAACCGTACCTCACAGCATCCTAATGCGATTCACCTTGAGTGGGTACTTTAATCCTGTCCAATTCATAAGATCCGTTTCTTTTCTTCGTTGAATCATTACTCAATCAAAGGCCCAAACGCCATGTTTTATCTATCACAATTACATCCTTATTCTATTACCAGGGTGGCACTCTAAATGCTATTAGTCTTAGACTCCTTTGAGTTCATTCAGGCTATAGTGAACTTTGTATAATTTAGAGAAACCATCCGCTCTTCTTGTTTTCATGGGCTTAATCCTGAGGACTTACCCATTTTCGTTACCTCCTCACTCGCCCTTTCTTATCCTTACTCTTATCTTCTAGAACCTTGTCGTTTCACCAAACAATGGCTTGCGACCTACACAACTCTATTTATATTACTTGCAACCTTTCAACTTGCTTGCATCTTAGATTTCCTTATGTCATTCTGGGATATCAAGCGAGACATCACATCGTCTCTAACTCTTCTTTACCGTCTTAATTATCCTCCTCGATACCTAGAAACCCTAGGCTATGAGATATGTCATTGACTATGCTGCTATCATTCC
Organism: Nicotiana undulata; assembly: GCA_005239495.1. Classification (NCBI taxonomy): domain Eukaryota; kingdom Viridiplantae; phylum Streptophyta; class Magnoliopsida; order Solanales; family Solanaceae; genus Nicotiana; species Nicotiana undulata. Next base: position 40,130 of record ML245198.1, read on the forward strand.
TGGATATTGAATCCCAGCACTTCTAGCCTTTTATTCGAAGTATGGACTATTCACATATTCTGCCTTTGAGTATCTCGTACGTTGTTTACCTTTACCTTACTTACCTTAAAATCTCGCATCGTATCTTCTATCTTTTTCATGACCTCCCTCCCATATAGGTATAATTCACGTCCATAACTTGAAGTTCTATTATAATTCTTACACCTCTGTTGCATACACAATCCGGTGGGAGCTTCGTACTGACTTCTTATGAGGCTGGTACTCTTCAGTTGGCTTCATCATAGAGCTATTATAAACTATGGCTAATGTACTATCTTTCTTATACCTCTGCTACTTGAGAGTGATCCTGAGGTCTATAATTCTCTTGGTCTCTCCTATTTTGCTTATTCGATGTAACTCTTTAGTCTCATTTTCTTTCTGATCAGCCTCTATGTAGGATTAAGATATCTTCCGACCTGCGATTCCGAGTATTAGTTATTACTTTAGCCGTTCATAGGCGCTGAGGGATATTTATGATAATATCCTTTAACAATTCAATCCTTCATTTATGACCTGGGCTCAATTCTTTCTTTTGACGTAGACCAGAATCTTCTACGGCTGTACTTATATTCTGAAACTTGTGATGCCAAGGAAACAAAACGACATCCCTCACTTAAGGGCCAAGAAGTGCAAGATGCGATACCTATTGCTTGGTTTCTTTATTTTTACACCACCTCCCCAGGAACATGACAGAAAAATTGATGCAAAATTGGGGACGCAATTCATATCCTCAAAGTGGAAGGAAAAGTGGTGAAGCGATGGCTTCGTGCAACGACTATAAATAAGGCGCTTGTTGGGAGGCAACCCAATTCTATTTTTTCCTTTTTCTTTTTGTTAATTTTTTTTTTGTTATTGTGTTTTTCTTCTTGTAGTGTTATTTTGTGTTTGTAGGAATATGAGCAAGGAGTTAAAACCAATAGGCATATGCAAAAGCGAGTAGGTGGTTGAAACTGAGTGTGAGGTACCCGCACAAAGAATCATACCTACGAGAAGTCTGAGTATCACGTGAGCTGTTAATGCTTCGGCCTTTGGCCTACCAGGGAGTCTCTTTTACCTTCTTGTTAGTTATAGTGTGCATTGAGGACATTGCATAATTTTAAGTGTGGAGTGAGGAGATTGTTTGGGTGATTTTTTGTGTTATCCTTGCTTAGTTGTAGTACTTTTTCTTAACGTAGTAGTTTTTGTTTTAAAAAAATAAAAAATAAACCGAAAATTTGGACTTTTCCTGACGATGGATTTTGTGACCAGTTTTCTTGAGGGATTAAGGTCCAATGAAAAAAAAATCCTTCTAGTTAGTTTGGTTAGGTAATAATCCCTCTTGGTTTTTCTTTTTTGCACCGGTTCTTTTCCAGGGGATATAATTTGAACCGGGTAAGCTTTTTTACTTTTAGGATTAGAGTTTTTTAAGGAGTGGTAAAAGAGGGAGAAGAAAAACTTTTGTAACTTATTTGATACTAGCATATTTAGGTCTGAGCTTGTGTAATACTTTCCTCTGAGTGCTTATAATGAATAAAATAGCAGACTTTCTGACACCTAAGCTCAGGGTTGTGACTCTGTATATAGCTTCTTCTTATTTTGCCATTCGCTATAATCATGTCTGTCTTAGAGTAGAATTGATCCATCTTGATTGATACTTGTGACATGTGTGGTGAGGATTTCTTATATATATTCCATGTTTTGCATCTTAGTCTAGAACTTGCCATGCATGTTATTGAAGCAAAATAAAAGTGTTGCCCTGTTTAGAAGATGATAATAGGCTTTCTTTGATATGTCTTTTGAATTTTAGCCTTTTCAGATATTGTAACACTAGTTAGCCCGTTGAACATGTGACCTTTTGTTTGGAAGCCGTATTTTTGCCTTGATCCTTTTGTTGAATCCTAGTTTTTGCACCCTGCTTCCTTGAGCATTGTTGCGTAGATTGTGATATTAATTGATAAATTTAAAGAAAGGGATGATTAAGTGAAAGATGGTAACCAATGATAGCTGAAAAATGATGAAAAGGCTCTCTTGAAAAGAACGTGACATGAAAAAAAAATTGCTTTGCAAAAAAAAAAATGATACATTCTTGATATGAGGGAAATACTTGTGAAACAATTGATGAAGAGAGTGCTGAAAAATAAAGTGAAGAGTAGAAAATAAAGGGTGATGAAGTCTAAAAGTGCAAAGTGCTTAGGGAAAATAAACAAATATAAAAAGGAGATAAAATGGAGGAACACTATTTTGGGTCTTGTCCCCCCAAAGGCAGACACAAGAAAAGGAAATACAATCAAAGCATGGATTGGAATTAAAAACGTAGTGAAAACAATTCAGTTTTCAGCGCCAGGACCAACGCTTGGCGCTAGCCTGGACTTTGTGATGCGGGTTTTTTCTAGTTCGTTCGGGACAAGGTTATTTCGGCCCTATACGACCCCAACTCGCATAAAAGGGGTTATAAACCTAATTTGGAGGAAGTCTAACATATTTTGAAGGAGAATTCACGTGGGGGAACACACACCATGCTTTGGAGGAGGTTTCTAACTAGTTTTTCTTCTCTTATCTTCCTTTAATTTCATATTATTAGTTCTAGAGTTTTGGGTTCTACATGAACGTTTTAGTTTGAAGCTTGAATTGTTCTTATTATTTTATCATATTGGTTTATTTATTCAATCCTGCGCTTAATTATTTGATTGCTTGATCACCAATTAAATACTATCTACGAATCTATAATTGAACTCAGGAGAGGGAATTATAGATTGCATATAAGATTAAGTAAAGCAAGATCTTAGCTCTCAGGGGGCGGATTTGCGGTTAGGATAGGAATATACCTAATCGCCTTGCTTGGTTACTATACATGAATTATCTTGTTAATCCTAATTCCATAGGAATATAGGCGTTAGGTTAGCTTGAATAGGCGAGTAGTACTTCGGGAGAAGGCTACTAGTAATATTAACCATGTCAACCAATAAACCAAATAAATTAATTAGACGGTTGAAGTGGAAAACTCAACGGGATTGTTAGCTAGCCCATAACTCTAGAATATCGGCTCTTCTTGAATTCGTGTCTAATTTTGCCAACTTGTTTTATTTAATCTCTTAATTTGTTACTCTAGATTAATTATAGTTAAATACTCATATTTTAGGATTCACTTGAATAGATTAATTGTTTGGTTTAATTTAGTCGATAGTTAATCACAAGTCTCTGTGGGTACAATATCTGGACTTACAATCCTATATTACTTATCGACCACGTATACTTGCGTGTGCGTTTGGGAGCAACAATAATAAATAATCCATTTTTCAAAACGTCACCTTAATTGGAAAAACTCTTCTAACTCAACCTCGTAATAGGGTTGGTGGAACAAAAAGAGGTGTGACAGAGATTGATGTTCATATGCCACCAGAGATCGAGAACCCGATACTACTGGTCAGAAAAGGGGATTGGTTGTGTGAGTTATGGCTAGAATTGCTTTGCCAGCCATGAACTACGACCGTCATAATCAGACCACTTCACAGTCGTTGTTTCCTCCATCATATGTGTTTTGGAATTTGATTTTGGGGCATCCTAGTTTGATCGAGATATTGTCATGGATGCCTTCCGTGCAACGGGTGCTATTTTCAGAGGGATTCTATTGAGGTACATTTGGCGTGCAAAGAGTGACATTGTGCGATGATGTTGGGATGGTTCCACAAGAAGGGACAGACGGTTAGCAGAAGCTCAATTGTTCTTGATTGTGATGATCCGACAGTGTGTTAGAAACTCTGTTAACATTGGGTTAGCAGCTTTGCTAAGCAAGGCATGGGCGTAAAGAATGTCGTCTGCAGAATGAGAGCGTTCCTTGCATGGTTTGAAGACCGTTTGGACCAAGAGGGTTTATTAGCGTTGGGAGCTTGTCAGGTTGAGACGTTTTGTTCATGTTAAGCAACATGTTGGAGATGTTGGCCATTTTGAAGAAGGAAATGGGTAACCCTAGTTTCTTTCGAAAGTCTAGGCTTCAATTGAAGGTGATGATATGTCGATAAGTCGAGTGGTCAGGAAAAGACCATGTTTGCCAGGTCGTGCAGCCATATTGCAAAGAGTGTGAGCCGTGGACTATAAACTTTGGGCATGATCATACAGAGATCTTTCCGAGGATGCGAGCGGTGCATCAGTTGAGTGTATTTCCAGCAGGATAGACAAGTGGACTACCTGAGGGCATTGAGAAGGGACCTTCCAGAGAGTTGGGCATAGTGATAGATGCTAGCAGCCGCCTAGCAATCTAAAGGGTTTCAATGAATGGAAGGTGAGTCCCTTAACAACCGTGAAGAAAGACATGAGTGCAGGATTCTTAGCGGGAGTGTGTGAATGTCACAATGAGGTGGAGTCAGCCACCATGTTTGTGAAGAGGAGCCGAACCATATGATGGGGAGGCCTAGTGACGAATTGCCAAGGTGAGGAGGCGAATTCGAAGGAAATAGCGAAGCTTCAGAATTGAGCGGATTTCCAAGTTGGAAGGTGTCATTATGGAAAGAGGTACTCGAATAATCGGGGACCATGGAGTTGGGGCCAAGTGCGAGGCACACCAAACTAGGAAGCCGTGATAGCAGGACCAAGAGGGTTCTTGTCTATTGGGCGAGTACAGAGGTACTACCGGGAGCATTGGGTACTTGCTGAGGAAGTGACAGTTGGAAAACAAAGAGCCTTAAATGTGGTGATGATATCTTTTTGAGAATATAGTACTCACCAGGAGTACGTCCCAAGATCTTGATGAGTTCCAGAGGGCATGAAGCAGTTGAGTTGCCGAGGGTGTCATGTTGAAGCATGAGTTCAGAGGCCGAGCTGATATGCCAAGTGGGACAGGTACATTGAGAAGTATCCTCCACATTGAGTGTGGGAGGATCCGCCTATGCAGAGGCATTGGGGCGAAACTCTGAGTCCTGAAGCAAGAGATTCTTCCAAGGTAATGTGGGCGACGGAAGGGTTGCGTGAGCGATTGAGCTACGGGAGCTACGCCAGTGGGCGCGAAAGGGCTCTGTGTGTTGTCGAGCCACGAGATCAAGGGCTACACGAGTTATTGAACTACGGGAGCCGCTCCAAGGAGTACCATAATGAACTTACCAGTGTGGGAAGATCTACGGACAATACCAAGGCCGTAAGGGGCATGGTGTGGTTTACTAGTGTGTGTCACCACAAAGTTAGTCACTAGAGGGTGCAAGTGCGGAGGCACTTTCTGAGTGAACACCGAAAGGAAGTGAAGTGCAGAGGCATGCTTGGAAGATACTTGGGGGGAGAAGTGCGATGGGCATGACTCCGTTTTGAGATGGACTTTGAGGAATTTCGACCCACAGGATTAAAGGAGCCGCAGTGTACATCCCTGAGGGGGCAGACTCCGGGTTGACGTGGGCATTACTATGTCATCGAGGAAGATGAAAGGTTGAGTGTCAGAGGATTTTACACCCCTCATTTTGGGGGTTCTTGGCATCTATGGTACTGCGCGCTACAGGGCGGCATGACGAGTGTCAGTCGCGTAGGCGACATGTGCTGACGATGTGTTGTGAAGGAGCATCAGGCAGAGGGGTTATGCATGAGTCAACAACCATCTATATATGTTGTTTTTCATATCCTAAGAGTGCCAAGAGAGTTTAGCGAGGACTTGGGATGAGACCAAGGGTCTAGCATGCGGGCGACGGTCGCGTACGTGCCTGAATATCACGTCCGTACGTTTATGAGATATGAGAGGAATCTAGGGATTTCGGTAGTAGGCCTTGTTCCTAGTATTCTCTTATATATGCTAACCAAATTTGTCGTCATTTGGAGTTTGTTTGCCTATAAGCTTGACTTTGCCAAGGGCAGTGGCATTGTCGTAATTTACTGAAGTGTCCGAAGGCTATAACTATTTCCACGGGTATGAGAATGGGGTGAAACTTCATGTAAGCGTGAAGGAAGTCAAGATAAAGCTTTAGAAATAGACGACTCTTTATTCGGAGTTCGGATGAGTGAGAAAGGGTCATTATGATTCTCTGGCCAAAACATGTCTACTAAGGAATCTTGGGCTTTTTTATTTTAAGCATACATAAGGGGGGCAGAGGTGTTGAAGCTCAACCAGCATCCCCCGTGCGTGCTTCCACCAATCCGCACCAAGTGATATTCCTTGAGGTTCCTCAAGGGCCAACCTTGACATCTTAAAGGAGTGTCCTAGGTATCCATACGAGCTTGGGAACTCTATGGACGGCGCAACGCCTCAGGGCTAGCGTTGGTCACATAACGGGTGCCGTAGGCTTGATGTGTGGGACGATTATGCCCTATAGGCTATCGAAATGGTGGATAAAGACCTCTGTGTCGATTGGATACTTGAAGCACCTATCTTAGGGGCCTCATGCGTCGATTTGTGAGCATAACTTGGGTTTAGCTATGCGAGCAAGGATTCGTTGGCCTAGACGTACAGTTGTGGGGCGACACTGCACTATGCGAGATGGAATCATGTTGCGAGGGCTATGTTTGGCCATGCCATAAGACAACCATGGACATGCTATGAAAGACGCACATGACAAAGGCCAAGGACTAAAGGTTGCATTACTCGGGCGAAGCACAAGCTGGGTGCGGATGCACGAGGCGAGTGTCAAGCTTGAGGATTGGACTGAGCACGCGAGAGCGATTCTCGGTGCTAGGAGAGGGACAGACTTGTCCTTAGACAACCCTAGGTGTGTGCATGGATGAGATCCAGCAGATGAGAAGCGCCACAACTAGTCAAGGCTATGAGCTTAGACATCAGACGGGCGACACAGTTGAAGTAAGCCTCATAGGCAAACTTCACCACAACAAGATCGTGCTAGAAAACTTGGGAAAGATGAAAGGCTGGCCTGTAGAGCGGGGTGACTACAGGCGCCGCACGAGCTATTTGGTGCCGCTGACATCCAGAAAAAGGTCGCCCCGTGACAATTAGCCTCACTGTTTTGATTCTGAGGTACGTGTTGCAAAGTCCATTCTTTGAACTGATGTTATGTTACCTGAAACTTGTCTAAGTACCTTTGCATTTGTTCTTGTCTAACCTCGAATACTCCATTAACTTGGTTTATCACAAGGAGGGAGTCACACTTGGCTTCGATCATTTCTGCCCCCAAGCTTTTGGCTAGTTCAAGGCCTGCAATCATGGCCTTATATTTGGCCTCGTTGTTAGTCAATTTCATAGTCTTAATAGATTGTATAACTACATTGTCTGTTGGTGGCTTTAATACAATGCCAAGTCCGGACCCTTTTGCGTTTGAGGTACCATCCGTAAAGAGGGTCTAGATTCCCGTGGAAGTCCCTGAGTTAATTAATAACTCTCTTTCGACCTCGGGTATTAGGGCCGGCGTAAAGTTTTCCAAGATTTGAAACTTAATGGTGATCCGGGGTCGGTATCAATATCATACCCACTTATTTCCACAGCCCATTTGGCCAACCAGTCCGAGAGCTCAAGTTCATACATAACGTTCCTCAACGGGTAAGTAGTTACGACACATATGGAGTGACACTGGAAGTATGGTTTTAGCTTCCTAGAGGCGCTTAGAAAAGAGAGCGCTAGTTTTTCTAGGTGAGGTTACCTAGTTTCATCCTCACCTAGGGTCCTGCTAACATAGTAAATTGGAAATTGCGTACATTGCTTTTCCCGGACTAGGACTCTACTTATCGCTATCTTTGAAACCGCCAAGTACAAGTAAAATTGTTCGTCTACTTTCGGTGTGTGAAGCAGCGGCGGGCTCGATAAGTACCGTTTGAGTTCCTCCAAAGCTCGTTGGCATTTCGGGGTCCATGAGAAGTTATTCTTCCTCTTCTTCAATAGTGCGAAGAATCGGTGGCTCTTATCGGACGACCTCGAAATGAACCGCCCTAGGGCGGCTATGCGCCCGGTTAACCTTTGCACGACCTTCACGTTGTCCACAATCGTGATGTCTTCTATGGCTTTGATTTTGTCGGGGTTGATCTCGATTCCTCGGTTGGATACCATGAACCCGAGGAATTTACTTAATCCAACTCCAAACGCGCATTTCTCCGGGTTCAACTTCATATTGTATTTCTTTAATATGCTGAAGGTTTCCTGCAAATGTTTTAAATGAACCTCTACTCGCAGGGACTTCGCCAACATGTCGTCAATGTGAACCTCCATTAATTTTCCTATTTGTTCCTCGAACATCCTATTTACTAGGCGTTGGTAAGTGGAACCGGCGTTCTTTAAACCGAATGGCATTACGTTATAGCAGTATGTGCCATATTTTGTGATGAAGGAGGTTTTTTCCTGATCACTCCGGTTCATCCGTATTTGGTTGTACCTAGAGTAGGCATCGAGAAAACTGAAAGGAAAAGAATACTTGGAACATGCCTTATTCAAATCCTTATAGTCTACACACATTCTTAATTTGTTCCCTTTCTTAGGGACTACTACTACATTTGCTAACAAATTCGGGTATTTAACCTCCCGAATGGATCTTATTCTAAGAAGTTTAGATATCTAGTCCTTGATGAAATCATGCTTGACCTCGGACTAGGATTTGCTCTTTTTCTTGAGCAGATGGAACTTCGGGTCCAGGCTCAGCTTGTGGGTGGTTCTCTATGGTGGTATCCATGTCATATCAAGGTGGGACCAAGAGAAACAATCTATGTTAGCCATAAGAAACTGAATAAGTTTTTCTCGAGCTCGAGATTTAGCCCCGTGCCCAGATATACCCGTTGATCGGGTAGATGCTCGACAATTATGACATATTCCAACTCCCCGACCTTCGATTTGGTGGCGTCTGAATCATCGGGACTATAAAAGACATGGGTACCCCGTAATTATCGTCTTCATCAGTCCGTTGTTCTCCTGGTTGGGTTGGAGCCAGTGTCGGTAATTGCTATTTGGTTTCTGGCTTTGTGATCGAACTCGACCCTTTTGTCGTTGTAAGTGTGTATATCAGAATCATCTCTTCAATCGCAAACATCTCCTTTGTGGTTGTCTGTTCTCCGTAGACCATTTTAATTCCATCTACTGTTGGGAATTTTAACAGTTCATGCAAGGTTGAGGGTACTGCCCTCATGTTGTGGATCCATGGCCTTCCGAACAAAGCGATGTACCTCATGTCTCCTTTGATTACATAAACTTAGATTCATGTATGGTCCCAACTGTGTTTACCGGTAATATTATCTCACCCTTAGTGATTTCACAAGCCATGTTGAATCCGTTTAGAACTCGGACTACAAGCACGATTTGGTCTTGCAGACTGAGCTGCTCCATGACCCTCAATCGAATGATGTTGGTCAAACTACTTGGATCAATTAACACACGTTTAAATCAAAATTTATTTACGAGTATAGATATTACCAATGTATCATTGTGGGGTTGTACAATCCCTTCCGCATCCTCGTCATTGAAAGATAAAGTTCATTCTGGTGTGTTGTCTCGAGCTTGTTTCTTCCTAGTGATGGATACTTTGGTGAGTTTCAACATCGGCCCCTGTGGGATATCAACCCCACCGATGATCATGTTAATGACGCGTTGAGGTTCTTCTTGTTCTGTCTGTTTGTTAGAATCCATGTTCCATAAATTATTCTTGGCTAGGTCTCTAAAGAATTCTCGAAGATGCCCATTATTGAATAGTCGGGCTACTTCCTCTCTCAGCTGTCAGCAATCTTCCGTTCTGTGACCATGAGTGCCATGATATTTGCACATTTAGTTCGGATCCCTTTGGGTTGATCAGATTGTAGAGGTCGAGGCTATTTGATATCTTTGGTGTGCCCGTAGCTGATACAATGGTGGCAACATCGACATTAAAGTTGTATTCCGATAGCCTTGGTGCTTCTTTAGGTCCGATGGACCTGTCGAGACTGTTTTTGGTCATAAGTTCCCGGTTTCTCTGACCTCGGTCATTTCTCCTTTCATTTCTCATGGAGTTCCACTCGGACCCACTACTTATCCAAACTCCATTATGACTGATACCGATCCCAAGTTGATCTCGATTCACGATCGATATCTCTTTTAACTCTGCCGAGGGTTCTGACGGGATAAACAGACCCTAAAGGGGCCCCGAGTTGATCATTTTCCACTTTGATCTTCAATTGATTCCGGTTATGCACGTCGGCCCAAGTAACAACCGGATATTCTATTAAGTTTTGTTTCAACTGCTGCAAAGCCACCGAGCTTCGAACATTGTGCCCTTGAGTGAAAGCTTGAATAGCTCAATCATCAGCGACCGGTGGAAGATCCATTTGTTCCATTTGAAAACGGGACACATACTCTCTGAGCATCTCGTTATCCTTCTGTTTCACTTTGAAAAGGTCCGATTTTTGGGTCTCAACCTTGATGGCCCCAGCGTGTGCTTTCACGAAAGAATCAACAAGTTTAACAAAATGTATCAATAGAATTAGGAGGTAAGTTATGATACCATATCATAGCCCTTTTTGATAGGGTTTCTCCGAACTTCTTCAATAGGACAAATTCGATCTCATCATTATCCAAGTCATTTCCTTTGATGGCACATGTGTAAGAGGTTACAAGTTCATTTGGATCACTCATTCTGTTATACTTAGCAATCTCGGGCATGCGGAATTTCTTAAGGATCGGTTTCGAAGCCGTACTTGGAGGAAAATGTTTTTGCACGAGCTTCTTGGAATCCAGGCCTTTTAGTATTGGCGATCTCCTGGGATTTGGTCTACCCTGGAACTGTAGGTTTCCACCTTTTTGGCATTACCTTCGATTTTTTTCTCCCCTAATTCTATCCATTTTGTCAGCTCCTCGAGCATCTTTATGATCTCGGGGTTTGCCCCCGATTCATGTTCATTTGACCTTTCTATGACTAGTTCATCCTTACGGGTGACTTCCCGGGGAGGATCGGGCTCAACCCTGCTCGGTGCACGGCTTTGGTTCTGTAATTGAGCTATCACCGCCTGTTGAGCTTGCAGCATTTCGAAGATCACCCGTAAACTGATCCTGTCTCCTTCAATGTTTTGTGTGTTTCGAGTTATCGATCGTGCTCCACCACAGACGCTATTTTCGGGGTCGGTAGGCAAGTTTATATCGATAGCCACATATGAATTAGCGTCAATCGGATCTACGATCGAAATTCTAATGGGATTAACGGGCAGTACCCCTTCACCAGGTGCTATGTTGTTATTTTCACTGTGGTGACCGGACTCGTTGTCAACATGTAGGGGCGCTGATTGCGAGTTTGCCATTTTGTGCTTTATCCTGAAATAAGAGACACTTCAAAGAGCAAGTGTAAAGTAGTGTGTGTTATGGATATTTGTATCAAATAACCAGTATTATCTTTAGCCCCACGGTGAGCGCCAAACTGTTTACCCTCAAAATCGGATAACACTTGAATTTTTACGTGAATTTAAGGATACGTGATCTAACTTGATACAAAATGAGAAATCAGATTAAAATTGAAATAAACAATGAGAAAGTAAATGCAAACCACATAAGTTGAACAATCTTAGTCTTGGAAGGTTAGCCACCCTCGAGCCAAAAGTGCTTTTATCGATACCAGAGCAGAATGACTAGATAAGAACTAAAAAAATAATATATTGCTTTGAAATGCGTATTACAATGCATTTTACAAGTAGTCAGACCCCCTTTTTTATAGTAGGAGAGTCCTACTTTAGGTACTACTTTCTAAAATGTAAAAATCTAGTGGTTTGCTAATTTGCCGGTTCTTTATTAATACGTGCCGAGATTCCGCCAAAATATCCGACCAGTTACGGATATTTCGGCCTTCCGTTATTTCGGTCTTTTGTTGGTTATACCGACAATGTTTCCTCGAGCTTATTCGGGGTCAGGGTCGATTCTGGGATCATGGGCTAAATGTTCTTGAGGATAGACATTCTAACCTCATGTTGTGGTTCGATGAGAGTCGGGGTCGATCTTCAACCCTTCGCGTTTCGAGCCCGATCTGTTGTGCAATAGTCGAGCCCGATTTTGGCTGTTTACAATTCTCTTATCAAAACTCTAGTTTGAAAGGGTAAATGCATTTCCAAGTTATTCGGTTATAGCTTATAAGCAGCTGATCACACCCAACTATGCCTTATAAAAAGGAATAAGTGGTCACTGCAAATATAATTCGGTTCAAGAGTCCGGAGTCGAATCCCACAGGGAACTAACCTATTTACTACAACTTTAAGTAACGCTAATGATAAGCTTAGACAATTTTCAGATGCAAGATTTTTATTTGATAATTAATAGAGATTATTTAACTAAGAAAAAATGACAATAAAAACTACCAGTAAACAAGAATGAAGTTGAATTCAATGGTAAAAGGATCTAGGGTTATTGATTTCCCCAATTGTCGGATTAATTCCTGACACGTTAGCTATAATTTTGCCAAAACAAAGATGATGAGTTCTTGGTTACCGTAATTATCTCTTGATCAATTACGATAATTTACTAGAAGCATTCTCTCGAACTACTCTAGTTGACAAGTTATACAACTCATACATATCACACCAAAGCTTCGTTATCTCTAACCCCGCTTTTAAATTCAAGTAATTAATCTCTTATTAACTTACTCGAAAGTGGCGTTGTTCAACAACAATCTAATCAAGTGTTCTTTCTCAAGCAACACAAGATAACCAGACACGATTAATCAAGAGCCCTTCCAATTAATCACAAGACAACACATAGTTGAACAATTATAGAGTAAAAACGGTTCAATTATATCAAAATGTAGTCAAGACTTCATCCAACAATTGGTTCCATCAACCATATATGACGGGTTTAGCTACTCATACTACTAGACAAGATTACAATATAAAAAGTCATGATCAACAATGGAATTAAGAAGAAGAAGATGAAAAACTCGTAGGGGAATTCTCCGTCTTGCTCCTTTTGTGTTCTTGCCTCCAAAGTTCTTCTAAAAATCGGTATATCACTTTTTGGGCGAGTTAGGCTCCATATAAGTCAAGGTTAGTCGCCTTTGGAAATATAAAATTGGCCTTGGCTATTTTTTCTCGAAAGCACGTGCGCGATCGCGGATCAAGCGCGGATCGACCACACATTTTGCCCAGTTCACTGCCTCACATCCGCGGCCCGTGCACGGTCACTACGCGGCCACGCACTTGGAGGAATTTCTGCAGCTTGTTTTTCTTCTTCTTTTTGATCACGCTAACCTCCGATTGGCATTCAATGCTACATATTGACTCTAAAACACTCTTTAACTTTCACATAGCCCGAAATTGCTTCTGCAAAACATAAAGTTCTTAAGTAGAGCAGTTTGTTATCATTTAACATTCAAATATCAATAAAGTGCGGCTAAGTTAGAGCATAAATAGTAGCTAAACTACATAATTATAGCCTACTATCAGTGGCCATGCTCTTATTATAGAAAAATTATTGGCAACAATAAAACGCAATTTCATTCTAACTTGATTGCGACTTTGAGGTTTTGAAATGTGTAAAAATGAAAAGTAGGTAATGAATCATTGCGTATGAAACAAGCAACCATAAATCGTAGTCAAGCAACGCAATATAGTTCACCAATAAATAGAAAATAAAGCAAAGAAAACCATAACAATTACTAACGTCCTACAATAACAAGGAAGAACAATATCAAAAGAAAGCAATACGTGCCTAGTGTAGAGATAAATAAATGAATACAATTATAGTTATTTTAGTGGTAACAATTCATTTGAATTTGATAAAATAGTAATCAATGCATGCATGAAAATGAAAAAATTTAAAAGTTCACATGTTTTTAATATTTGTTTTTAAAAAAATTAGAAAAACAAGATGAACAAGTTGACTTTAAATATCTTCTTATGTAATGGCTGATTCAATCTTTGTTTTGATATGTCTTGACGAAAACCTATATTCACTATCGGCATTCACCTTAACATGCTAACCGGGCTTACCTAGGGCCTTATCACCTGTACCAACACGATAATATGTACTTATACCTTTTGAGATGTCCACTTATACTATTTATATCTTAATATTCTTCACTCATTGAGTAAAGAACTTAGCCTATTTATTCTCCCATCAAAATGGCGGTTCGTCCCGTCGTCTTCTAGCTTTGCCTAATCAAAAGAATTCGTTATATTCTATTTGACAATTACTCTCTCATCTAACTAAGAACTACAATTTTATTTATACTTCATTTTTGTTATTTATTTCAATTTCCACAATAAGCGCTTATTTGTTTTTCTTTTTGTGAATCTTATGCAACTTTATGCTACGGAAAACAAGAAAGGCAAATAATTTCAATAAAATAGAAGTTCTCAAAAGTATGTCTTTTGAGTCATAAATGTAATAATCTAGACTATCTTCGAACAATACATGTACTAAGTTAGCTAAGCTTGGTAATTAAAATGCTCATCTCAATGGCATGTAATATGACTTCTTAGAGCCCGGTTGAGTGGGTTTATTTAAGTGATTTTTAAGCAAAAATCATAATTTAGGTATTTTAACTTTTGTCTTGTTTTTATAAGTTTAACTTAAAAACAAATGCTTAAAATTACATTTTACTTTAAATACTACAAAATGACTTAAACTTAAAAATAATACAAGTACTCCAATTTCGATAAAAAGAAAAAAAGAAAAATTAGAGATTCTTTTTCAATCTTGCTACAATACTATATCTGCTCTAACTTTGATAAAAAAGATTTATTTGATCACTCTCTCACCATACCCAAAAAGAAGAAACACTAACACTAACACTAACAATATAAAATATTGCTCTTTATATATCTAGTTTTTCCCTTCTGGTCCTACCTCTAAGGTCTTATGTACGAAGACCAAAACCCTTGCGCATCACAGCAGAGAGAACAGCTGAACTGAGCAGTGCGAGATCTGTTTGTGCCGGCAATGGCATCCACCTACTATCAATATGTCTTCACAGTCGTATTGATTTTTCTCTATGTTGCATCCACTGCCACTGCTGATTCAATTCAAGGATGTGGCGGATTTGTTGAGGTGATTTTATCTCTTACTACTTCGTTATTCATCTGCTAAATTTTTGATTTTGATCACAAAATATTCAGATTTTGAGGTCTGTTGAGCTACTTTTTGTGAAGGGTTTAATGTTGATTTCAAATCGGAGATTGAAAAATCTTAGGTTTAGAGATTCTGAGTGATTTTTTTGATTCCTTTTTTAATGTCAATTTATTTTAGTAGGTGAAGAGTGTGACACTGATCTGTTTTTTTTTTCTTTTTCTTTTTCTGCAGGCGAGTTCGGAACTGATCAAGTCAAGGAAGTCAAGCGATCCGAAATTAGATTATTCTAATATCATTGTAAGTGGCAACCATTGAAAATGTGATAATCCATAGTTGTTCTCCTTTATTTAATTCTTTCACCTTATGGTTAGTATCAGCCAAATGCACATTATTTTGGACTAGCTCTCTGTTGTTTTCATATTATAAGGAGTGCTATCTACTTTCAAGTTGCTGTTCCTTGAGGTAGGGTGCTTTCGGGGAAAGTTGGAGTTCTATTATGCTATCACTGAAACTAAGCCTAGGAGCTTGAGCATTTATCATATATTTTCTGTTTAATGTGAAAAACATATAAAAGTTAAATAAAGTTGGAAATTTATATAATATCTCCTAATGATGATTTATTTATTATTCATATACTAAAAAATTATTGGTGAAGGGAGAAACAAGTCAATTTTTATTATCGTAAACCATAAATTTGTCCTCTTTTTTTTTTGGTAAGCGTAAATCATGAATTCTTGATCGTTAACCCACTGTCCTTTCCTTAAACGGTTAAGTGTTGTTTTTATTTCACCGTTGTTTGGCTTTATTATATGCTACTTTTTGCTTATATATGAAAATAAAAAATTCCATAGGATATTAGCCCCGTGCTCCAGGGCCTATGCCTTGCAGCCCTAGCTTAAAAAGGATGGCATTTTATGCATGCTGATTGGGGTCGGCGTTTTCCAATTCATCTTCTCAAATTAATGGTGTTGAAAATTTATCTGTATACCCTGTTGACAGGTGCTGTAGTAAGCCACTATGCCTAATATTTCTCAGTCAGCCATCGCGAATTTATGCATTACAGGCTTTTAATTAAATCCGTAAGGATAACACACTAGAGCTTCCAATGACATGTTTTTCTAATGCAGGTTGAGCTTCGCACATTGGATGGCTTGGTGAAGGAAAGAACGCATTGTGCACCTAATGGCTATTACTTCATTCCAGTGTATGATAAGGTACGTCTTCCAGATGGTACTGAGTTGCACATTTTCTTCGACAAGCTTATGTTTTTTCCGTCTTTCTTGATAAGTCAACAATCTTATATGTCATTTGGTGCTTTGAGCTTTATGGTGTACTTTAACCGTCTTCAAATTAGAAGGTTGGTTTCCGCTGCAAGACAGCTAAATAGCCAATAGCCAAACATGCTGCGCTAAAAATATTAAATGTACACAAGGCACTGAGATCTCATGAGGAATAAGTTTTTTAACCCACAATATTTAAAGTATTTTTTGCTGGATGGGCAATGTAAGTGTTGTATAGATCGTATAAACTTTAAAGATGGGGTACACATGGCTTTTTTAGTGGAAGATGGATTGGATGCGCCTTGCATTAACTTTAAAGATGGAGTACACATGGCTTTTTAACTTAAAGCTCCCGTTCGAGAGGATACACTTTCATTTAGCTTAATTATGTCTTCAACTTCCCCCTTCAGTTGCGGACTTGACTCTTTTTCATAGGCCATGCATGTGTAAATGTTTTTGATAAATGGGTGGTGGTGAAATTTGAACCAAGGTTTCGCTTGCTATGGTACCATGCTGAATTGTGTGACTGTGTCATTTAAAACTTAAGTTGTTAGAGAAGATACACTTCCGTTTGACATAATTACTTCGTCAACATATGTGTTTCAAATGCGTAAGTCACATACGGTCTCTACTTTGAGTAATTTTCATTGGAGCTGATGCTCTGAAAAAGTTCCAAAGTTGCTTCTGGAATTGAACTACTGCGTCCATTATCCCCTCTTTCCCTTCGTATTCAGTGTTGTTGATCTGATCCTTCCATTGGAAATTTATCTTTGTATGAATATTTGTCGTTGTGTGAAGAAATTACTATGACTGTTATAGCCTTCCTTCAGTTTTTTGGTAGGGTAAATAATTTTATTTATAATGGGAAAATTTTCTATATACATGCAGTATCCCAAAAAGTAAAGAATCTACAAGATAATATGATTATCTACAAACGACACCCAATTATATGTAGGGCGCACCAAAATAAAGCATTAAAGCTACGAGTGAGAGGCTATTCCACGAAGGTACAATGTCGTTCTTATACCATCGAAAACTCTCCTTACTTCCACAGGACCCACATGAATGCTAGTTGGGTAACATCCCTGGATCTTCAACTTCTCTTCCTTTTTCGGAATTTCCAGCGGGAGATTGCCCCTTTCACTATTGCCAGCACCCATTGCATCCCGAGTCATCTCAAAATCTTGCACCACTGTGAATTGCCACCAACAATATAGGTGGTGACCTACATCTTTCACCTAAACGTTTGCACATGAAGCACCATCTTATATATGTTATCCGCCTTTTTATCTAATTTTCAACCCCCTAGCTGCCAACTAAGAGAACAACCACACCTTCTTGGTGTCCTAGCCTCCTAAGAATCTAAACCTATATGCGTGGAAAACTCGACTCCTTCCTCACCAAGAGCTTTATGATTATATAGCTTTACTGAAAACAATACATCTCTTCCCACCCTCCACCTTCATGAGTCTTGTCTAATATAAGATGTACTCTGCTTGTAAACAGTGTTATCAAAGGCGCGCTTAAGCCCTGAAGTGAGGCTCAAAACATGTTGAGCATTTCGCCTCGCTTAGTGGGCGGTTCAGTGTTGTCATCAAGGCTCTACGGCATACTTTTCCTTGCCAATGAGCATAATCTAAAGAAGCAACACTAAACAATTGATATTTCGCTTTGTTGTAAATTTTCTTCACTTTCTTTGTCTATATATTTGGTAATCATGCTTATAGATATTAGTCTTGAACTACACATACATATTTGTAGTTTTTCTCCATTTGCGCCTTTCTTTGTTAAAGCCCACACTTTTTTTGCGCTTTTCGCTTTTGATAACACTGCTTGTAAAGAATTTCAACCCAGCCTTGGAATACAGTTACTTCTCAATCCTCAATCCTGAAGGTTCCTTCCGGCCATTATGTCCTAATGAATAAGAGAGTTTTTGAGGGAATAGAGAAGGATTCTGTACACTCGAGGAGTAGCCTCTTATCCCTTGTTTCTTTTTGCTACACCCACGACGTTCCTATAGGTATAGAAGATTGGGCGTCATTTGTAGAAAAACATATCCTTTTGTAAGGTTTCTACTTTTTTGGTATATTTCTTGTATGCAGGTGCCTGCTCTTGCCCATTATTTTTATAAAATCTTATTACTTGATCATCTCCCCTCTTGTAAACTGCGAAACTATTGTTGTCATCTCCTTATGGTTTGAGATACTGTAACTGTTCGGGAATGTGAGTTTCCACACCACTTGTTACTCCAAAAGCTGATTCGACTTCCATCCCCTGAAGGTTATATTGGCAATGTAGTCTTCCCATTCTTTCACAATATTCCTCTAAAGTGCACATCCAACGGGAAGTTTGATACTTTTTTGTCATCCTTCCTCCTTCAGTAATGCATAATTTTCTGATATCACCTCCTCTCCATAGAGTATGTTCTTCAATCTTGGATCTCTATAGCCCTTTGTCTAATGGGGCTTGTTGGAAACTTGAAGATCTTTCAACGCAAGACCCTCCTTCCTCTGGAGTTGTTATGTCCTTAGTTGACTAAGTGGAGGCTGAATCCCATAGAAGTTCCTTTGCAGCCTTTCCAGCTTACTTGTGACACGGGCCGTTGCGTGAAGCAACAACATAAAGTAAGTAAGGATGCTCAACATGTGTTCTTATCCTCCCTTTCGACATCTACCCGTTTTGGTCATCCTGCTAGCCTCTTCTCAACTCTCTTAATCACCGGCTCTACATTGCTTGGTTCTTATTGAGTTATTGGAAGCGCCTGATAATACGCCAAGATAAGTAGTTGGAAAAGTTCCAACCATACAATTGAGCACCTGTGGTAGATTTTCAATATTGTTCACTTCACCCACCTGAATGATCTCATACTTTATAAAGTTGATCTTGAGACCTGACACTGTCTGGAACCATATAAGAACCTTCCTAAGATAATTCAGCTAGTTAATGTCCACGTTACAGTAAATTATCTCACTCTTGATTCTGCATCAAACACACTTCTTGTGCTGTTAAGATTCTTCCTAGTTGTCCCTTTAATTTTTCCATTGACACCTCTTTCCCTGTCCCCTTTAGTTCATGAAAGTCCAAAAGTCTTTTTGCATGTCATAGTCTGGAGTTAGGGAGGACTTTGATTTTTATCTGCTTCTGATCTTTGCCGTCACTACTCAGACTTCTCTTGTTTTCTGAGGAAATAAAAGAATTTCTCACATTGTATTTTAATCATTTTGCAGGGTTCTTTCTTGATCAAAGTCAATGGACCGGAGGGATGGTCGTGGGATCCTGAACAAGTGAGTGTCTTCAATCTTATGCTGATGATAATATGTTAGCATATGCACCTTTTGTTGATTTGCTAGCAGCTCAATATTCGTCCCTTTTTCCCTTCGTCCGAGCTGTGTATCTGATTGAGGAAGGATCTTTCTGCAGGTACCAATTGCAATTGATCATACTGGTTGCAATGGCAATGAAGATATAAATTTTCGGTTCACGGGGTTTGTCCTTATTCTTTTAATATTGAAATTAGTCTTTGAATCATTTGTTCCATGAACGAAGAACAATGGAGGGGAAACATTTCTCTTTTACCATCTTTATAGTGTTTCCTTTTTAGCTTTATCATTTGAATCATTTCCTTGAGTCACTGCTTCTGCAGGTTTACTGTATCTGGACGAATTGTAGGAAATGTCGGTGGGGAAAGTTGCTCTCTGAAAGATGGAGGCCCCTCAAACGTGAAGGTTGAGCTTTTATCTCCCGCAGGTGATGTTGTGTCTTCTGCGTTATCAACACCCAGAGGAATATACTCCTTCACGAACATTATTCCCGGTATGTAAATGTTACCCTAACAATTGTTTGGTTGTATTTTATAGTGCATATATTTGGATGGGAATACAAATCTATAATAAAGAAAAATACAAATTTATGTGTTAGATGGAGCAACCACATGATTCTGATTTTTTTTTTTGATTATGAATAGGTAGTTTTCATGTGTGCTTAACATGCAATAATTCTGCTATAAAGCTCACTTTGTACCAATTTCTTTTCTTTCACTTTGTACCACTTGATCTTCGTTACAGGGAAGTACAGATTACGTGCATCTCGTCACGACTTGAATGTTCAAGTTAGAGGATCTGCCGAGGTGCTTTTGAGTCCCCCATGTTCTTTGGATTAGTATTTCTTCTTTCCGTATAATCACATAGACTTTGTTTACCATATCTACTTCCTAAATTTCTGTACATCAGTTAGGAATAAGAAACAGTCATTTTGTCTCTTTCTTTTACCTATAAAAAAAATAAGGAACAGTAATTGAATAATTACTTGTTTCTACCATGTTTGTTCTCATTGCAGATTGAGTTGGGTTTCGAAAATATGATAGTGGAAGACTTTTTCTTTGTCCCTGGTTATGATATTCGTGGATCTGTGGTTGCTCAGGTGAGTTTCTCTAGTAATGAGTCGATCTCTGTCTCTGTTTAAGTTTTATATTACGGTTTGCTGCTGCGACTTGTTACAGTACCTTTTAATTCTGTGTAATCTGTATTTCATAGTGATTTTACTATGAACCATCTTTACATACAATTCAAGACAAGACATTGCTAAGCGTCTAAAAGTGACTAGAGGTATTGTACTTGTTACCATCGAATGAATTTGCTCCTACATATGTCTTCCATCGCATAGTTAAGGTGCAGAAAATGCGGGAAGGAGGTGGACTTGAGATGTGAGATGTGCAAGTGAAATCCACACTTCTTTATGAGACAATGTTGTATGGCTACCTCGGTATCAGAATGCAAAATTAACATAAAATGGCCGCATTATATTTCCAACAAGTTACTTGGATATTGGTTTTTGAATGATGAGGTAAAGGAGAAGTAAAGGAAATGAAAAATTGCTTTCTTGCACTGTCCTTATCGAAAAAGAATATTTGCTCCCTTGCACCGGTTTAATTTAGCGGCAGAAGGAAATATCTTCCTCACACATTATTTAGTGCAGTTGGAACCGGAAAATATATTAAAAGACATGTAATTTTGCGAGAGATGGGTATTTCCAACTTGTTCTTTTATAAATGCAGCTTTGTAGGATTTAAAATGACTTTAAAGCTCGCTTGGATTTATACCTCCCATTACCTTCTTGCTAATACATAGCAAAAGTAATTCTTGAAAGTTGGAGTAGCCTCAATTTTCCTAGTTTGACTGAGCTTAAGAAATTAAAACCTGGTAATCTTGCGGGCTAAGTTCTATTAATCCAAGATAAGCTTCACTTTCTCAAGATGACTAGTCAGTTGATTGATTAAGATGGATACAAGGTTCTTACACGTCAAGGGAAAAAAAGGGAGGATCACCAAGTTCTTTTGTTGGTTGCCTGGTGCTACATCAATGAGATATACCTATATAAATGTACAGGCAAATGGATTTAGGACTTACCTTTCTTTTGGATCTTACTTTTATTATTTTGAAGTTGCCTTCTGTTATCTAATAGTGTTAATACGGTGACTGTCCTCTTATCCATTCTTTATTCAAACAGAAGTGCACAAACTGTGAAGCAAAGTCAACAAACATAGCACTAGTCTTATCGACATGAATTAGCCATCAATTGATGTCCTATTTGTTTCCCCAGTCCCATTTCGTGATACCAAAAAATTATGAAATTACTACCTCATGTCCAAGAAAAGGATTAGAATATGATTAGGTGAATCTCCAAAGTAGCTTCTCTAATTCGAATAAATAGCATGTTGGGATTCTTGTATATTTTGTAATGTTAAAGTTGTATTGCAGGGGAATCCCATATTGGGAGTTCATATCTATTTATACTCGGATGATGTCACAAATGTTGATTGCCCCAAGGACTCTAAATATTCATCTGGTGATCTAGGACTGAAAGAAGCACTTTGCCACAGTGTGACAGATGCTAATGGAATCTTCTCATTAAAATCCCTTCCTTGTGGTAAAACTCTTCATTTCTGCTGATGTAATTCTTGGACTTAGCTGTGTGTAATTATAGTTGCTAAGTGTAAGTTATTTCCTAGCATTATTTGAATTTTCGGAACTTGTGTTCTTAAAAATCAAATAAAAAGACATGAAGATAAAAGAAGAGATCAAGATGTTTTCTTTTTTGATGTAAAATGATCATTAAAGAGCATCAGGGTGATGCTAATAGCAAAAGAGTACAAAAGTTAGCTCCATTACATGAGCGACTAAACTGAGATCAGGGAGCTAACAAAATCCAAAAAGTTGTCAACTCTATTTACAGGGGAGAGAAAGTTCCAACTGAACAAATTAACTAAGCATATAGATTTCAGGGAATGGGTTGGAGTTGAGATCCCATCAACACCTGTGATTCCTTTCATTCCAAACAACACCAAAAATAGCTGCTGGAATCATTCTCCAGATCTTCTTGATGGCTTTGTCAACTCTCCAACAAATCCAACTATTTTATGCTTCCTTAATAGATAGAGGGACGGCCCGTTGCAGACCAAACATAGAGAGGAAAAAGTTCCAGATGGCTGCTGCAACTGGGCAATGCAAAAATGGATGGCTGATAGATTCTAAATTCTGTTGGCACATGTAGCATCTGTTGGGTAAGACTATATTCCTTCTGCATAGATTATCCTGTGTGAGAGCTGCTTCATTAAGTGCTGTCCAAGTAAAGCATGAGACTTTAGGTGGTAGCCTAGTCCTCCAGACATGTTTCCAAGGCCAATTTTCCAGCATACCATTCTGAGAGCACATGAGGTTGTAGCTGTCTTTCACTGTGTAATTCCCATCTTTGGATCTTCCCCATACCATGCTATCTGGTTGTTGCTCATCACTAGTGCAGTCAGGGAGGGTGGCTAGAAGTGTGAACATGTCATTTATTTCCCTGTCTTTTTATTGCATCCGTTAACTCATAACTTAAAAAGGTATCAGTTAACTTTGTCAGATATCTCAATCATACCAAGGATAAAACCAACATTGAGGTCTACTGAACCCAAGACGATCAAGTGGTCCAAAACGGAAATAATCAACAATTTATTGAAAGAATATGAGTTTCTACTTTCTACACAAAAAAGCATCATAAAGCCAAGTTCTGCTGATACGTATAAAATTAGAAATAAGCGTTGCAGAAAATTTGTATTTTTATTTGATTCCATATCCTAAAGGGCGTCTTTTGTAAATATATACAAGTTATTTAAAAATCAATAATGTAACTGTTAAAAGTTCTACACACAGCTGAATTTGTATAGTAGAAGAACAGTTTATATGTTGATAAACCAAAAATCAAACTCAACTTACCCTTATAGGTCTTACAGTATAGGAACGCAGCAAAAGATTTGATAAGGTTCTTTCTCTAGTGCTTCCATAACTTATTGATTACTACTTAATACATTTATATTTGTCTGAAACCCTATAAAGTTTTCCTTTGAATGCTGACTCGAGTTCATTAAGAAAAAGGTGATAGTGGAGGCTATCTTAATTAATTGTGCAAATGGAAATACGGGGTCTGTGCCCTAATAAATTCAAACCACTCTGGTACCACTTGAATACATGCTCTTGCTGAACTGAGAAAATGGATTGTTTTTAGAATTATTCGCAAAAATTATAGGTGAGTCTAGTGATACTTTCTAGTAATGAAAGATTTTGCTATTAGAAACTGATATTTCTGTTTTAAGTTGAATTTTCCAAAATTGTGCCCTATTTAAATCACAAATGAGCGAGTACCTTATTATAGTCCAGAAAGATATGTGAATCTAAAAAATTGCTTTAGGTTACCTGTTTGGTTAAGCCTCTTATTAGGCAACTCTTTTATAGATTGAAGTTAGTACACACCTAAATCTGTTTTTTGAGGGACTCTTGGGTTTAGCTATGACTATTTTTGGATTATCACTCTGAGGATATTAGTTGACCGCAATGATTTGCCAGTAAATTTCTAGTAGCAGTTGTGCCAGACACTCCACCTGAGAGCGGACCGCTAATGCGTCCCACTACTACCATTTTGACTAGAGAAAGTTAAGAAATAGGAAGAAAAAATTAGGGAGAAAATGTCGACAAAGTTTGAACTTCAGTGAACTGTTAATATAAGTCCCAAAAATAGAAAAAATGAGTTTTGGATTTCAGCAATGACGATGAAAGAATCATAGCAATAAGGAATAAGTTCATCATTGCATTTACTTTCTTATAGAGTATTTAATTATTGCAATGGCATTCATTATAGTATATTCGGAAAAGGCCATACCCCAGAACAATGTAAAATGGTTCACATTTCCCTTCGTTAATAGTTGGGGCAAATATACCCTCGCCGTTACTAAAATGGGTCATATTTACCCTTATTTCAAGTGGAAAAATTATTAGGAACTAATCATTATCTTATTTTAAATTTTTAATAATAGATCATCTTCTTCGCCATCCGAAAATTCTCTTGGAAAAACCTCTTCCCGAGCTCAATCACCATTTCCCAAAATTAAAACTACTCCTCACACACTGCTGGTCATATGATTTATTCACTATGTAAAATCATTCTCATCAAAACCACCAATCTGTTTTCTTTCTCTTCATCCATCATCTTAAATTCCACCCAGTGTTAACAAAGGCAAAAAGCGCAAAAAAACTCTAAGGTATGTTGGAGCTTTAAGCGCAAAGCGCAAATAAAACGTGGGCTTTAATGAACAACAACAACAATAACAACAACCCAGTAAAATCCCACCCGTATGAGCTTTAACGAAGAAAAGCGCAAATGGAGAAAAACTACAAATATGTATGTGTAGTTCAAAACTAATATCTATAAGCATGAATACCAAATATATGGACTAAGAAATTGAAGAAAATTTACAATAAAGTGAAATATTAATTGTTTAATGTGGCATCTTCAGGATTACGCTCATTGGCAAGGAAAAGTATGCCTTAGAGCTTTGATGGCAACGGTGAAGTGCCCGCTAAGCGAGGCGAAGTGCTCAATATGTTTTGAGCCTCCAGGGCGTAAGCGCGCCTTTGATAACACTGATTCCACCATTTTCATAACCAAATATAAATTCCAATCCACAGAAAAGCCAAACTGCTAATAATGGTAGATCTCAATTAAGCACTCAATCAACTAGAATTTACTAGAGATTGCAATTTTTTGGTTATGAAAATGGTGGAATTCGGTCATCTAATTTAATCACCCTGCAACTCACCAAACCCACCATTCTGTTTTCCTTTTTCTTCATCCCATTATCTCAAAAGCCACATTTTCACAGCTAAAGTTTTATTCCAATCAACAAGTCCAATTTTAGGAGGGGAGGTAATTGCCCATGTGCGATTCTTTTGACTGTCCAAATCTGTCTCTAGGGGCGATTTCCGGTAACACTGTAGCATGATTATTTTTCAGATTCGTGCAAATAGCAGCAAATTATTTTTTAGATTCGGTCGATTTTTTTGAATGGGAAAGGAGAAATTTAGCAATATTAGAGGTGTTAAAAAGGGAGTGGTAAGAATTTAAGGCTACGAAAGAAGAAGTTTTGATTTGAATGGGGATGAAAGCTTGAAAACTCTTACCTCATTGTTATTGACCTGAAGTTTTTTTTCTCTCTTTTTTGGGGTTATTTTCGGATGGGGGAAAGAGTAAGAGGGAGACAAAGATGAAGGATCTTGGCCAAGTTTTATCCACGCAGCAGAAAACTATGCTTATCAGACTAATTAAAGATAATCAGTCCTTAATAGTTTTCTGTGAAATAAGGGTAAATCTGACCCATTTTAGTAACGGCTACATAGTTCAGGGGTAAATTTAGACTTTTTCCCTAGAATATTTCACTCTCCTCTAGATTAGTAGTCACACGAATTTCCTGAAATAAAGGTTCTGCGAATCATGCAGGAGTTCACAATAGGCTTGGGTACAGTGCCTCTCGGACTTGATCAGCTTTAAAATTTGACTATTGTTAATAACGACTTGCACAACTTTTTTGGGATCAACTTCACTAATCTCCTCTCTCAGTAGACCATTGTGATCTCTCCTTAACAATGCAAACCAGAGAAAGTATGTGTCCGTTTTTATTTACAGAAATAACATTAATTAACCTTCTATACTAGGCTTTCCAATTAATACTCGCTAATCGCTATATACATGCCTTTCTCAGCCCAATTCCCCTTTAGTAGCTGCATTAACCAATGTCACCTTTCTTCTTTCTAAATGTGGTTACAAATAAAGTTATCCAAGAGGCAAGTGACAGGGGATGCTATAAGTTGCCGCAAAATTTTTACTTCAGAAAAAAAAGGGTTGCTGCGAAATTGCTAAATCGGAAGGTAGTGCTGAACTAAGATTCAAGCAACCATGTTGAAGGCCTTCCCTGGGGATGCGGATGATCTCCTTTCCAAAGTTTTCGAAAAGGGCTCTCTGTGCTCACACTTTCGGTACCTTCGACCCTATTCCCTTTGATTCACAAGAATTAAATGACAAGGGTTTAGGTAATATTGGGTTGTGTATAGGCTCTTCTTTGCCACCAGTTTCTCCATTTCATTCGACATTTTGAGCTGTGGCTCTTTCAACTTGAGCTCTTTACTCATTTTGTCTATGCAAGTGATGATTGGTTGCCCTTTTCTGGTCTTTCACGTTCCTCCACATCGGTAGTTGGCAAAGAGACTTTTAGGGGATGTGTGCAGTGGCTTTGGCGAGGTCATAAATATAGTGCATGTCTTTCAGTGGGACATCGTTACTGAAAGCCGGTGAATATTGCATGTCTTTCAGTAGGATATCGTTACTGATTGTTGCCGGAAAATGAAGTTTACAATGCTTCTTCTCTATTACTTTTTTCGTGCCGTTTGATCAAGTGAAAAGAAGAAACTAATAAAGAAAAACTAAGAAAGCAAGAAAGAAAATTATAGTGCTTCTGCATTTTTGCTGTGTTTTGGCAGGAGTATCTACCTTTTTTGATTGGGTAAGATACCATTTATCCCCACCTCCCTCCCCTCTTCTCAATTATAATGGTTGATCTAATGAACTAATTGCAGGGGTTTACAAGCTTTTACCCTTCTACAAGGGTGAAAACACAGTTTTTGATGTTTCACCTTCTTCAATATCAATATCGGTTCAGCATGACCATGTAATAGTGCCAGAAAAGTTTCAGGTATAGTATTGCAATTTGTTTCGTTCTTACAAAGGTTTAAATGGGCCTCTATTGTGTTATGTGGGAATCCAAAATTGTCCTTTTGTCTAAGTATCTGCTGAAAGCATGTTAAAGCTTCAGTTTGCTGCTACTTTTGTTTTGTGAGGAAGTGTCTTGATAACGAGGTATTAGAACCATGTTGACTGCTTGTATTTAATTCTTTCAATTGCAACTGCCATTTCAGAGACATAAATTCTGTTGTTCGCACTTGGATAAATTGTTCATCGCGCACTCTATAATCTCACACATCCTTTTGGTGATAGGATATTTAAAAATCAAAAAATTTGAACTGAAGAAGATTTTAATGCAGGTACAACTCAATACAGATCTTTCAAGGACTAAATAAAAAGATATTATGAGTTGGTTGCTATGGGTATCGATCTTTTTATTTCTCTTTCATATAAAAAAAACTACATATTTGTCTAATCAGAATATAAGTTTGAGTTATTGTAACTCTTTTTTATAAAAAGTATAATCAGCGAATAAAAGTGAGATTACTTTCAGTAAATTATTGATCACTGTACTAAAGAGCACACACAAGCCCCCACCCCAATTTATGACATCCTTTGCTAAAGGACCCATCTATCTTTGCATGTTTTCTTCACTCCTCCAAACTAGTTTATCATACCAAGATGGTGCATATTTTCTTGTTCTAGCGCCATAATGTAAGCTTTTCCAATCTTTTCGTTGATTGTTTCTTATGGAAAACCTAAGGTAGAGGGTGGATGCTTTATTCGGTAACTGTACTCTTTTTGCTTGCTAAATTGGTTGTATGAAGTTCTATGTATTTTATCACATGTTCCAAGTCTTTGTTCTTTTAGAATCATTGATACACCAGCTTCTCCCTGTAATTCCTTGAGCAAAGGAATGTGTCAAAATATTGTTGCATCTTATTTTTCATAGGTCACTGGATTTTCTGTTGGGGGTCGTGTGGTTGATGGAGATGGTAATGGAATTGAGGGTGCAGAAATTTTAGTTGATGGACAGAAAAGATCTATCACCGACAAAGAAGGATATTACAAGCTTGACCAGGTAATTCTGTTTGGAGCTATGCTCTAGCTTCAAAGTTCTGAACGTTGGAGGATTGGCAAGTTGTTGTGAATACTACCAGTTTGTTTCTAGCATCAGTCTTTCCTGACGTTGTCTGGTAAAATTAAAAATCCAGGTTACGTCTAAACGATACACAATAGAAGCAAAGAAGGTGCGCTATAGATTTGACCGCCTCGTTGACTTTTTGGTAAGTTTATCAACTGCGCTGTTTAAGAAATTTACAATGATGATTTGAGCGATGTATCTCCTTTTAGTGCAAAAAATTTGTTATATGGTCATCATATTTCAAATGGTTACTTACCGCCTCCCTTTTTTGGTGGTTCCGTCCCTTCCATCCTTATATTGTTAGGTATTGCCTAATATGGCTTCAATCTCTGACATCAAAGCTGCATCATATGATGTATGTGGTGTTGTGCAAACAGTTAGTTCTGAATTCAAGGCGAAGGTATCGTGTTGTTCTTCTGTTCTTCTATCAAATTTACAGCTTTCCTAGAATAGTGGTATGTTTTTCAATAGTGTTGTTTTGCACATGAAACAACTACCCAGTATAGTCCCACAAAGTGGGGTCTGGGGAGGCCTTACCCCTACCCCGATAGGGGCTGAGAGGCTGTTTCCAATAGACCCTCGGCTCAGGGAGACAAAATAAACACAAAAGGACAAATCATTAGTAACTCCAACAGAAATCGTGAAAATAGTGGCATAACATAAAGACCATAAGATAAATGACATGCGATAACAATAGCAGCATAGACCTCAGGCCCTCCAAGATCAATCCTATCCAAACCCGCCCCACCCCGGGACTAAAGGGTGAAAAGCTCTACTACCCCCTATCCTACAACCCTGATGCTTGACCTCCAGACCTTCCGATCAAGGGCCATGTCCTCGGAGATCTGCAGTCTCGCCATGTCCTGCCTAATAACCTCTCCCCAATTCTTCTTCGGCCGCCCTCTACCTCTTTTCGAACCCACTACCGCCAACCGCTCGCACCTCCTCACCGGGGCATCAAGGCTCCTCCTCCGCACGTGCCCGAACCATCTGAGCCTCGCCTCCCGCATCTTATCATCCACTGGAGCCACGCCTACTTTCTCCCGAATATCTTCATTCCTAATCCTATGTTATGCTGGTTGGATATTGCTTTGTGATATGACCTTTTTCTTTACTAGTGGTGAGTTGCTTTTAAGAGATACTGCTCGCGATTCTGCAGATTTTATGTGAAATGAGTTAGGTTGGTATATTTTAGTGGCTTAAAGTAGTTTTGTTAATTTTTTTAACTAATATAAATCATACACCCATCTCCTTTCTTAAAAATATATCATACACCTATCTCCAGTTAGTTTTCTGATTTCATGGTTAGAAATTAAAAAATAAGTGCAGTTTCCTTTGATATTTCCATAGTCTTCTAGCAAATGGTTATGTGCATGCAGGTAGCTCTGACTCATGGCCCGCAAAACGTTAAACCTCAAGTGAAACTTACCGATGAGAGTGGCCATTTTTGCTTTGAGGTATGTCAGAGTGAATATTTTAACTTTTTCTGCTTCTTGAATACTTGCTGTAGCAGTTATAGGATGCTGTTTTAAGTGAAATAGGATAATCAAGTGTATAATGGAATCATATCTGTTATAATCTTTAGGGGTTTTAACATACGTTTTCTGATTTCCACGAGTGTGTGGGAGGGTGCACTATGAGAAACCATCAATTATTGGTGCTTGTTTACGAAGACATGTCTAAGCGAACTTGAGTTTTACATCCTGCTTCAAATTGTCTATCATGTTAAACTATATGTACACTCTCAGAACTCAGAAGCTTTTGTGCCCGTTATGTCTTGATTGTGAGTAAGATTTTTAGTACTTGGGTTCTGGACGGGGAGCTTTTTTCCCCCTTTTCTTTTGTTTGGTTGGGGGGTACTTCTTCAGTGTCTTGTGAAAGGTATATATCCTGCTTGACTTTATAAAGAACAAGCACATAAAATTGTTTTTGAGAAAAGTCGCACTAGATATAACTAAACCCCATTTGTATAAGATCCTTCTTGAATCTACAAGATACCAAGGTCGGAGCAGAATAGGACTTTGGGTGTTTAAGTGTCACAGCTCCAAGGTTCTTTCAGTATTGGATCTTTGAGACCTTTCAGCACTCCCTCATCCTTCCAGAACTGATTGACATACATTTTTCACGACGAAGTTTCTGTCATCATCCTCAGATGTAATGATACTTAAAAGTTTTCCACAATTATCTGTTGGAAACACATTAAGGTTTTATCTCAACTTGTCACAGGTTCCTCCTGGTGAATATCGCTTATCTGCCATTCCAGCAAAGCTTGAGAACGCTCCAGAGCTTCTGTTTTCTCCTTCTCATATTGATGTCTCAGTTAGGAGCCCGTTATTGGATATCAAGTTTTATCAGGTATTTGGGCTATGTTAGAAGAATTTCAAATCCAACTAAGGACTGTTTTGGAGTTATGCTAGTTTTTCGTGATGTGTCAAACTAATATCGAAGTTGTGGAATATGGTAGTAGAAAGTCAGCCCATCTAAATTCAAGATAAAATGCTCGATGATCACCTTATCCGAAAAAAAGAGGAAGTTAAATTCTTGTTGATCACTCTTTTTTTCTTTCTGAAGGCACAAGTTAGTATACATGGCTCTGTTGTTTGTAAAGAGAGATGCGATTCTTCAGTTTCTCTTACTCTACTGCGCTTGGATGGGAAAAGTAAAGATGAAAAGAAGACAATTGGTTTGGCAAATGAGAGTAATGAGTTTTTCTTCTCAAATGTTCTCCCTGGCAAATACAGGGTCGAGGTAACTTCCACATCTACGTCCTCTTTTCATCCTGTTTTAGGACCCTTTGCATTTCATTCTATTTGCATCGCGAATGTCTTTTCCAGTGCTTTTTATCCCCCTTGCTATTAGCTAACTATATTTGTGGGGAATCTTAGTAGTCTAGTTGGTTGACAACCAGAATATTCACCTTCTTGGTGAAGGTTCGATTCCCCACCTTGTAAACCCCTCCCCATTTCCTGTTGGCAAAAAAAAAAAGAAAAGAAAAAAGAAACACTATATCTGTTGATTAAAAGTTTGTGTTTTTCTTTTATTTTAAATTAAGCTCTGTTTTTTTGCCAGTATAGCGTCCGATGGTTGGAAATTCACTTCATAATCCTCTAAGATGTTCTCTGGCTTTATTATTTTGTGACAGCAGCGGTGCATTCTCCACTCTGATCTTTTTTTCGCATGAGTATATGTTTTTATTTTTATTGCTGTGTTAGCAGCATACAAAAAGCTGGCAGAAGTTTTATTTATACATATTATTAATTTGTTTGGGGCGGTTGTATACGGAATGAAATTTTCTTCTCACTTGCGTTTTTCCTTAACCATTTCTTTCGTCCTTTCCTTTTCTCCAAGAAAAATGCTTTGTGTGGAATTCAATATACAAGGAAGTTCATTTCTTTCTCTTATTTAGGGATTGCAGGGGATCCTTTCCTCTGCCTAGGCATGTCGTAGACCTTATGCAGGAGTAAATAGGAGATAGTTCTTGCCTATTTCTGCATTAAGTAGTGCATGTACTGTATTCATTTTTGGACTTTTAAAGAAATACTGGTAGCCAGAAGTAGTTTAGCTGAAACTATAATCTATATTGCATCTATCTATTCTTTGTTCTATTAGTTGGCAATGCATTGTGGTGTTCCATTTGATGATTATGTTCTTATTTTCAGGTAAAAAACAATTATCCGATATCATCAGGAGAAGATAAATGGTGCTGGGAGCAGAGTTTTATCAATTTAGAAGTTGGCACTGAGGATGTTAAAGGGGTAGATTTTGTTCAAAAAGGATTCTGGGTCAACATAATCTCAAGCCATGATGTGGATGGTTTGCTGACTCAACCAGATGGTTCTAGAATGAATTTGAACATCAAGGTTGGCTTAATCTAGCTCAAAAAGTTAATTCTCTTAACTAACTCGAGAAGCTCATTTTCTTTTTCTGGTTCTTGAATTGCAGAAGGGTTCTCAACACGTGTGTGTAGAATCTCCAGGAGCGCATGAACTGAGCTTTCCAAATTCATGTATTTCATTTGGGAGTTCCTCCGTGATAATTGACACATCTAGCCTATCTGTATGATTCTTTGGGGTTGAATTATTCTATTCTATGATTTCAGGTATCAACTCCATGTTCTCATTTATTTTCTTGTTTTTTGTAGCCTATCTATTTGAAAGGGGAGAGCTATCTTTTGAAGGGTCATATCCATGTTGAATCAAGCTCATTTAGTAGCATCGAGGGCTTGCCGGATAATATACCACTGGACGTTTTGGACAGTGAAGGTTCTATTGTTGGTGGTCTAACGTCAAAACTTGTGCCTAATGGAGTTGATCAATCGAGTGCGGCAGTCTATGAATTTTCCATGTGGGCTAGTGCGGGGGGGAAATTTACTTTTGTTCCTCGAGATGCGAGGTGTGTGAATTATGTGTCCGTTATTGATGCTTCTCAGTCATTTCGATTTCATTCTTTTTGTGCTCTCTCTCTCTCTCTCTGTGTCTTTTTTTTCCTTTCCGTGTTCTCTCTGTCTCTCGGTTTTCTTCTTTTTGTTAAAAAAGAAAATACTTATTTTGCTCAGGTACTTCAAAGAATATGACCTAGCCTAAATAGAGGTTCATGTATTGATTAAATCCTGTGATTGATTTTATTCCTTAAAAGAGAGGAAATAATTTTTGTTGTACTACAAGTCTGCTTTTCTTTAGCTATGTATCTAAATAATTTAGCTATTCATGCATTTCTAATTGTCGTTACATGTTGCAGGGATGATGGCGGAAAAAAGATATTATTTTATCCTAGACAGCAGCATGTATGTGGAATTGCAAATTTTTATCAGAGTAGTTTTATGTATCTACTCTTAGTTTTGAAGTCTTTCCCCACTTTCTCCAGGTTGCCTTGACGCAAGATGGATGCCAATCTTCAATTCCTCCTTTTGCTGGTCGTCTTGGGATGTATATAGAAGGATCAGTTTCTCCCCCTCTCGATGATGTCGTTGTCAAAATAATTGCTGCAGGAGACAGCCAAAGTGCTCCACTCAAGCGAGACGAATTAGCACTTGAAACTACCACTGGGACAGATGGCTCATTTGTTGCAGGGCCTCTATATGATGATATAAGTTATAGCATTGAAGCTTCAAAGGTTTGAATGCTCTTGACTACACTCCCGCCTGAGTTATTTGTGTTTCTTCTTAATGCTTTGGCTGCGTAGAATCGTAGATCGATAGCATCTTCAGCTTGTTTAATAGGCTCTTCATCCCTTTTTGAGTTATTTTTTGGTTTTTGAGTGATATACAGTGCATTTGTACTGATGGTATGGATGTCTTTGATATATTTGCATTGTTGGCAAAATAAGACTAAAAGTATCTTTTTGGTATACTTCTTGTAAACGGGCGCGATTGTTTTGGCCCTATCATTAATGAAAATTTTATTTACTTGATAAAAAAGACAAAGTATGAACCAGGTGGATATCAGGAGAGTTGCTAGCAAATTTTTTCTTTCTTGTTGCTGTGGTTATCCTTGATTGCATTTTCAAACTTAAGCTGTCAGCTATTCCTTCTTGGAGCTTATTTGCCTACTAAGGTTGTGTGGACTTGATTAGAATAAAAGCTTTCTTTTCTCTTTCTAGTGGAGCTGCCTAACATTTCCTTTTTTATTCACAGCCTGGTTATCATGTAAAGAAAGTCGGACCTCATTCCTTTTCTTGTCAGAAACTGGGCCAAATTTTAGTGCGTATATATTCTAGAGAAGAAGCAAACGAGCCCTTTCCATCAGTTCTCTTATCATTAAGTGGAGAAGATGGTTACAGGAACAATACAGTAACAGGTGTTGGTGGGATTTTCGTGTTTGGTGACTTGTTTCCAGGGAGTTTCTATCTCCGACCTTTGCTTAAGGTATTTACTCTTTATTTCTAAACTTAGGATTTTCTATGATTGTCTTTGAATATAGATGCTGGTATATCTTCTAACATGATTGTTTTGATGAGTCTGCATTTGAGTAATAATTTCCTTGCTTAATTATGATACTGTGATTATTGTCAATATGGTATTATAACCTGTAGCAAACTGTGAATTCGTATGGTTATCTTGAATGATGATTCCTCCTCCCCACCCCCCCCCCAAATAACTATCAGGAGCATGATCTGTTTGATTGTTTATAACATCCATATTCCAATTGTATTAGTTTCTCTAACGAGGGAATGATTGCTGATGTTTGCCTAGGAATATGCTTTCTCCCCTCCAGCAGAGGCAATTGAACTTGGTTCTGGAGAGTCGAGGGAAGTTGTCTTTCATGCAACCCGCGTTGCATACAGGTATATATACAGGAAATGTTCTGTTGCACCAATGTTGTAGCTTTTAATGTTAGTGAGTTGTGTGAGGTCTTGATTATTTGACACATGCGGGTTCCAATCTACTTGGATGCTTCCGTCCAATCAATAACCTTTAAATATGAAGGTTTTTGTGCCTCCAGGCCTTTGGTCTAGTGGTAAGAGACCAAGACGTGATGTGTGGGTTAGGCGTGATGTAGAGGAGCAGGCTTGTTATCCACCGAGTTTCAAACCATGCCTCACTGGCCATCGTGGATTCCTTAGCTATTAAAAATAAGAGAAAACAGGAAATTTAAAAACATTTAGTAAATAATATATGGCAGGACATGCAATGACACGAGAAGTTTGTATTTTGATTTCATTTGATCGTCTGTGTACTTGAACTCACCTAATTAACCTAATAAACGCTGAGAAGTATTAGCATTATGCATTAGCGTTAATAAATGGTTGTTTGACATTGTAATATAGTAGTAAATATTTGGTCATTCATATCTTCTCCGTGTCGATTTTCAATTTGTCCATCCTTTAAAATGTTCTAAAATCTCCACCTATGGAGTGGACGTGCTTGAGATGCACTGAGGACAAATGAAGAACTAACAAGAAAAAATCAACAAAAGGAGAAATGGGGAAAGGTTTGGCATGCATCATATTTGATATAGTGTCTACAAGGACATAAGGGTGCTTTAGAAGTTTTTGGCTATTAACGGCTTGGGGAAGGAAATCTATTTGCATATCATCCACCATTGACTTGTAGCTTTTCTTTTCTTCCATAAGGTTTTCCTCTCTACTTCTCCACTTGAAAATTGACCGTATGGTTTTCCGTCTAAGTTGTACTGTTATTGCTAATTCTTTGATGAAGGGAGTTTGTTTTGGGTACTCTTTCTTACTTCTCTAATATCATATGACAAACTAAGTGAGGTATGACCAGCTTCAATAAAATTTATCCTTTGCCATTAAATTGATATATGTAAGACATGGTGTATACGATTTAAGTACACATATGGAGAGCTGTAGATCCTTGAAAATTCTTCTTGAGCAGCTACACGCAAGAAAAGAAATTTGTCGTGTCATTTGCAATATCGCAAATGTTGGGATTCAGATGGTTTGACTTCTTTACAGTGCCATGGGAGTAATTACACTCTTGTCCGGTCAACCAAAAGAAGGTGTTTCAGTAGAAGCTCGAGCGGAGTCAAAAGGCTTTTATGAGGAGACAGTAACAGATTCAACAGGATTTTATCGATTGAGAGGACTCCTACCTGACACTACTTATGTGATCAAAGTAGCAAAGAAAGTTGCATATGGTGGATCTATGATCGAGCGTGCATCTCCGCAGTCTATGACCGTTCAGGTTGGTACACTTAATATTTTCATTTTTCTTTCATGTTTAGTTATGGTTAGAAATATGAGTTGTAGTAGCAAGTTTTATGTAATGTCTGTATTGGAAGGCATAGTTTGACGTATTTTGCTCGTGTGAACTTCATATAATTTGCAGGTTAGGGCTGAGGATTATAAGGGATTGGATTTTATAGTATTTGAACAGCCAGAGAGTACCATTTTAAGTGGGCATGTTGAAGGGCATAAAATCAAAGAATTTAATTCACATCTCCAGGTGGAAATCAAGTCTGCCTCTGACCCGCTGAAGATTGAATACAACTTCCCGCTGCCTCTCTCAAACTTTTTCCAGGTGAAGGACTTGCCGAAGGGTAAGCACCTTGTGCAGCTGAGATCATCTCTGCCTAAAAGTACCCACAGATTTGAATCAGAAGTTATTGAGGTTGATTTAGAGAAACATACCCAAATTCATGTGGGCCCACTCAAGTACAAAGTCGATTTCAATCACCAGAAACAGGTATTTTTACTTCGTCTGTCACATGTATTTTTGCTTTGGCGACTTACTGGAAACTAATATTCTTTTTATCGCCTGTCTTCCACGATTCCAGGAATTAGCCCCGGCTCCTGTATACCCTCTGTTTGTTGGAGTTTCTGTGATTGCGCTCTTCATTGGCATGCCAAGGTATCTGGAAAACTTCCATTCTCGTCTAATTGATCTATTGTTATCTTTCTAGTTTCATTTTAGTGCACAGGAAATGAAACAAAATAATGTCTATTTCCTTGTAACTCTACTTGCAGATTGAAGGATCTATACCAAACCATGATGGGAATGTCTGCATCAGTATCAGCTGCAACTAAGAAAGATGTGAAAAGACCAATTGTGAGAAAGAAAACATACTGAGGATTTACTTATACCATTTTATAGGAACTTGAAGGTTGATTTTAAGCGCAATAGCTCTGATGCTTAGGTAGGTGATATGATCTAAGAGCAGAGATAGTTCGTATTTGTTGACCGATTGAAGCAATTTTCACTGGCATAAGGATCACCTCACAGCAACCTCTACTACGATAGAAACTTACAATGAGCTTACGAAGGCTTAAGTAGCTAAGTTCAATTTTTTTGGGACGTTGCTACGTCTAAATTTGAAATATTGTTGCCGGATAGGGCGGATGATGATCACTTGTTAGCTGTTAGTGCTGCAAATTTTGACAATTTAACCTTGCCAATTTTGGATAGTTCCAGTAACTACATTTTTGTGATTCTATGCACATTTAACTTTTGTAACTACTAAACTCATCTCGTTCTAGTTAGGACAGCGACATTCAAATCCTGTCCCTGTTCTGGAAATTGGAATAGGTAATAAAAAGAGAGCAAACTGTCCCTGTTCTCTTTTATTTTATGTTTTGGTGTATTGTAAGCGTGTTGAAGGAGAGGAAAAATGAAACCAAAAGGAAAAGGGCAAATTTATGTTCTTTCGGTTCTTTAGTCTGTATAATTTTGGTGACGTAATCTTTTTATTTTTTTTGGGTAAACCCGCTCACGAGCTCGACCGAGAAAGCATGTAGGGGTTTGAACTTGCGACCTCCCATTTGGAGACGTAAAACTTATATTCCTTTAAAAACCTAAATTCAACAGTACAATTGTCTTAAATAAATTTATAGTATTATTTTTGGTTGTATTCATTAGATATTCTAATGCTTATGTTAGCCCTCCCGTCACGAATCTTGTAAAGTTTGCTTTCCTCTACTCTGTTATGGTCCAAAAAGAGTATATGTGAACTTTTTGACTTTTTGAGTACTATTTTAGTATTATTGTGATCGGGGTAGTTAAACAACCTTTTTGACTTAGATTTTAAACATAATTTCTATTTATAAGAATTTTTATTTATATATAGTCAATATGTAGTTAATAAAATTAATTTAAAAAATAAGAAAGCGTAAAATTACACTAAAATGTAAATGTGTTGACCCATTTTCTTAAGTGTGAACCAGTAACTTGAAAAGGACCAAGGAGCATATTAATGTTTGACTTCTCTTTCTAAAATTTTAAAATATTAATTAATAAAATAATTAACAGAGTTTGCCATCAGGTGGTTTCCTAAAAAGTACTACTAATTTACAAGGAGAACGAACCTGTTTTGCTTGTATTATCTTTTTTATGTGAGGGTATATTTGGTCCCTTGCTCATTAATAAATTTTGATTTTGATTCTCGTAATAATTGTCTATGAACTTTTAACCTTCAACAATACAATTTTGATCCCTTTACATAGAAAATATGTGATATTTAGGCTATTTTTAGACCTATATTGAGCTTGAATATAGGGAAATTGTATGACTTCGATATAAAACATTGATAATTAAATGTTCAACATTTAATCATTCGTTAAATTATTAAAGATAAGCATACAGAAAGGATCAGAAGTGCATAAATCAATTCGTTGAAGGTTAGATGGGATGTGCTTAATCAGAAGTTATAATGGTAAATATTACACTTCATTTGACATTTTAGGGACTAAAAGCGCAAATATTTCCTTATTTTATTATTCATATATGTGGTGAGTTGATGCCACGTAAGCTTACAGCTAGAAAAGAAGCCGTACGGTCAGCCGGCAGCGGCGGACAAAACAGAGTAAGAGGAGAGAGAAACGAGGTGGTAAGATTACACTGTCCGAAAATCTGACAGCAGCACTCATACCTCAGCTCTCTCTCTCTCTCTCTCTATTTTCTCTCTCTAGAATCTTCTAAAACCCTATCCATCCTAAAAAAAAGCTTAGCTCCTTTTTTGGTCTCTCTATCTTTCAATGGCGTCTTCCACTCCCCCACCCCACTGTGCTCTCACTACCTCTAAGCCCTATCAAAACCATCCCCTACCCCAGCAAAACCACCCCCACCCTAACCCCCACCACCACCCCCGCAACCACCCCCACAAAGTCTCCTTAAACCGACCCACCCACCCTCGCCATGCCACCACTCACCCCCCACCTTCCCAAAATCCTTCCTTTTTATCCCTTTCTTCCTCAAGATCAGATTTTTCAGCAGATTTTTCGGGTCGCCGCTCGACCCGATTCGTTTCCAAGATGCATTTTAACCGGCCCAGGGTTTCTGGTACTAGCCGCCACTCTTCATTTGCTGAGCAGGCTCTTACCGAAGCTAGCAAAAACGGCGCCGTTCTGGACCAGGTTTTGTTGACTTTTGAGTCAAAGCTATTGGGTTCTGATGATTATACTTTTTTGTTTAGGGAGCTGGGGAATAAAGGGGAGTGGTTAGCTGCTATGCGTTGCTTCGAATTTGCTGTTCGTCGCGAAAGGAAGCGAAATGAGCAAGGTAAATTAGCTAGTTCAATGATTAGTATACTTGGTAGATCAGGTAAAGTTGAGTTAGCTGAAAAAGTGTTTGAAACTGCTGTGAATGAGGGTTATGGTAATACTGTTTACGCTTATTCTGCCTTGATTGGCGCTTATGCAAAGAGTGGGTATTGTAACGAGGCGATTAGAGTCTTTGAGACCATGAAAGATTCCGGATTGAAGCCTAATTTAGTGACTTATAACGCGTTGATCGATGCTTGTGGAAAAGGGGGTGCTGATTTTAAGAGGGCGTCAGAGTTTTTTGATGAAATGCTGAGAAACGGGGTGCAACCGGATAGGATTACCTTTAATTCGCTGCTGGCTGTTTGTAGTGGTGCAGGATTATGGGAGACCGCGAGGGGTTTGTTTAATGAGATGGTTTATAGAGGAATTGATCAGGATATATACACGTATAATACGTTCTTGGACGTAGCTTGCAATGGGGGGCAGGTAGATGTTGCTTTTGATATTATGTCTGAGATGCACACGAAGAATATCTTGCCCAACCAAGTTACTTACAGTACTGTGATTCGTGGGTGTGCAAAGGCGGGGAGATTAGACAAAGCGTTGAGTTTGTTTAATGAGATGAAGTGTGCAGGCATTACGTTGGACAGGGTTTCTTACAATACTTTACTTGCTATATATGCTAGCTTGGGAAAGTTTGACGAAGCTCTTAGTGTTAGCAGGGAGATGGAGAGTATGGGAATCAAGAAAGATGTTGTCACTTACAATGCTCTTCTGGATGGGTTTGGCAAACAGGGAATGTATGCTAAGGTTAAGCAGTTGTTTGCGGAGATGAAAGCTGAAAATCTTTCACCTAACTTATTGACGTACTCCACGTTGATCAGTGTGTATTTGAAAGGAGGTTTGTATCAGGACGCGGTGGAGGTCTATAGGGAGTTTAAGCGCCAAGGTCTGAAGGCAGATGTCGTTTTTTATAGCAAACTTATTGATGCCTTGTGTAAGAAAGGCCTCGTGGAGTATTCTTCATTGTTGCTCAATGAAATGACCAAGGAAGGGATACAACCAAATGTTGTTACATACAATTCTATAATCAATGCTTTTGGTGAA
This sequence comes from Nicotiana undulata, assembly GCA_005239495.1. Taxonomy (NCBI): domain Eukaryota; kingdom Viridiplantae; phylum Streptophyta; class Magnoliopsida; order Solanales; family Solanaceae; genus Nicotiana; species Nicotiana undulata. The sequence goes on from ML245198.1 coordinate 80,577, forward strand.
TCAACAAGCAATGATTGTGGATCAGATAACGTCACACAGAGTGTATCCATGGTTCCTGAGAGTAAGGTGGTATGTACTGCAGAGGATAATATCATTAAGATTTTTGAGCAATTAACTGCTCAAAAGACAGCCAACGGGAAGAAAACCAATGGTGAAAAACAGGACTTGCTCTGTATTTTGGGCGTTTTCCATAAGATGCATGAATTACAAATAAAGCCTAATGTAGTCACATTTTCAGCAATCCTGAATGCTTGCAGGTATAATTTTCTTTCTTACTAGTTCCATGCTTTACATTGAATTGTGCTTTCCTTAATGCACCGTCTTTTCATTATGTGAGTGTTAGTATGATCCAGTGCTGTTAAAGACTCTCTTAAAGGGCGCTTAAGCCCTGACGCTCTCTGTGAAACCTAGATTGTGTGAAACCCAGATTGTGCTTTGCCAACGCTTAATTGGCGCTTTAATGAAGGCGTCAAGGTGCTAAGGCGTGCACACTTTGACCAATGGGTTTTGTCTTGAAGACACAACAACATATATATTGCTTAACCTATTTGACGTTTCAATAATGTTTTATTAACATTTTATTTTGTTTTAATGAGCCTTTCCTTCTGGTTGCTAGCTTCGAACTAGGTTATTATTCAGCGGGTGTGAACATGGATAGGCTCTTCTATTGTTGCCAAACGTTTTTTTTTTTTCAAACAAAGTTCGTTCTCTCCAAAATCACAAGGAGTGCTAAAAAAATTGCTACTTAAAAACCTTAGCATCTTTGTGTTATACCAATGTAGTTGATTGATTCAAATGTTTATCATAAAGCTGAATGGGTTTGTAGATATGATGTGTGACTTAAATATAATTGCAGCCGGTGCAGTTCATTTGATGAAGCTTCGCTCTTACTCGAAGAACTTCGCCTATTTGATAATCAAGTTTATGGGGTGGCACATGGACTTCTCATGGGTCAGCAGGAAGGTGTATGGACACAAGCTCTATCTCTTTTCAATGAAGTGAAGCAGATGGACTCTTCAACTGCATCTGCCTTTTACAATGCTTTGACTGACATGTTGTGGCATTTTGGTCAGGTAAAATTGCAGCTACATAACAACTGGAGTGTTAAAGAGCAGAAAACATAGAGTAAAATTTATGTATTATTTTATTTTTAATTTTTATAGAGTGAAATCTCTCTTTGTAGATGATGAGATCTCTCTTTGTAGATGATGAGATTGTGGCTTATGTGGTGTATAGCTCTAGATATTTTCTTTAACAGCACGGCCTTCCTTGCCTAATAGTGAAATCTCTCTTTGTAGATGATGAGATTGTGGCTTATGTGGTGTATAGCTCTAGATATTTTCTTTAACAGCACGGCCTTCCTTGCCTAATAGTGAAAATGACTGCGAAAGAACGCATCATTCCAAAACTCATGCTTCGAACTACTGAAACGGTGAAATTCTTCAAGGAGCAAGAACAATGAAAAAAGTGAATCCTAATTGAAACTGGTTATGTGCGAACTGGTTCTTTCCACATCCAAAGATATAGTTTCCTTAAGAAAAAGGAGTTGAAATAATATAGCAAGCACACACAGAAATGATATCATATCTAGCTTGTGTCATGACTGTATAGAATCATCTTTTTCTCTACGGGTGAAATGGTTACCACTGACTCTGGCTTTTTGGTTTCCCGATCTAATTTAATTTTTTCACAGAAACAAGGTGCTCAACTGGTTGTGCTTGAAGGAAAACGTCGGGAAGTGTGGGAAAACACATGGTCCACTTCTTGCTTGGATCTGCATTTGATGTCTTCAGGGGCTGCATGTGCAATGGTCCACGCATGGTTGCTTAGTATAAGGTCTATTGTGTATGGAGGCCATGAGCTACCAAAGATATTGAGGTATTTCCTCTTACGCTCTTAGATTTTTCCAGAGTTGGACAAACTATAAGAGTGATATACATGAAATATTCAATTGTCCTTTGCAGCATTTTGACCGGCTGGGGCAAGCATAGCAAGATTACAGGTGATGGCACCCTGAAACGAGCGATTGAGGGCCTGCTCATAAGCATAGGTGCACCGTTCCAGATAGCCAAGTGTAATATCGGAAGGTTTATATCCACGGGAGCGGTGGTAGCTGCCTGGTTGAGAGAATCAGGCACACTGGAAGTACTTGTTCTTCACAATGATAGAAGTCACTTGGACGCGACAAGGTTTGGTCAAATTTCTAATTTACAGCCGTTGCCATTGTAGTTATTTCTGTATCATTTGACTGGGAATATGACATTTCAATTCCAGTGTAAATTATATATATATATATTCCTTTTGTTGGGTGAGAAATGTCCTATTCTACTTTCAACTGGACCGATATCGTGCTAGAATCATGCCCAACGGTCTCTTTTGAAAATAATACTCGGGAGAAGGGAATGGCGTGCGATCTTTCCAGTAGAAAAGAAAATTTCCACGATTCTCTTTTCATCTCTTGGCCTCTCACTGAATCACAGAAAAAGAGCAAATAAAAGAATGGTATGGGTTTGGATTGGAATGAAGCACAAGTGCAGCATTTCTGGTCCATGGGGAGCCGAAGACAGAAAGGTTTGCCAATTTTCAGGAAGACAGGAGAGCTGAAAGGTGAAAGGGAGAACCAATCCGAAAGTTTTTGCCTAAGAATAAGATTTTGCATCTAAAATGACCAATGTTGTGTGAGGTACACCGAGCAAAGCAATTTAACCTTAGCCGCTAATTATTGAAGTGACACCAGATATGCTTAAGTGATAAATTGCAGTATATGAAATATACATGTATCATATTCATTGTGTAAACATCGTTTTTACGTTTTTTTTTTTTTTTTTTTGTGAGTATGTGGTACAGTTTGTATGGTGCAATTTCAGGGTCAGAGGTGAAGGGTGTTTACTAGTTGAGTAATCCTCTCTTGTCCGATGATCTGAGTTGGAAACACATGCATATTCATAGGAATATCTATCTACTCGAGACTTTCCTTGTCAGTTAGGTAAGGTGGCTAAGGCCTCATTTGTTTTTTTTAAGATTAAGACGTCTAAATCTGAATACACATCTGAATATCAAGATGTGTATTAAGATTAAGGTATCAAAATCTGTATACATATCTGAATATAGTAAGATGTGTATTAAGATTTAGATACTAAATAATTAAGGCTGTTTGATTTTTAATATTTGAATATATAAAATTTATTTTTATTTGAAAATTAATAAACATAAAATTCAAATGAAATACTAACTAATCTAATATTCTATATCTATAAAATATATAATTTTTTAAAATATGATAGTAGTCGCTGGTGATGGCTAACGGGTGAATGCCGACTAGAGGCGCTGACTGGTGGTAGTTTTGGTTGATGATGGTGGTTCATGCTAGTAGCTAGTAGTGACTGGTAGTGGTGGGGATTATGATTGAGGATGGTGGTGGTGGGTGGTGATAGTCAATACTGGCGGGTGGTGGTAGTAATTGTTTGAGGATGGTGGTGGTGGGTGGTGATAGTTAATACCGGCGATGGTGGTAGTAATTGTTTGAGGAAGGTGGTGGGTGGGTGGGTGGTGGTAGGTTATAATGATGGGTGTTGCCGGTTGTTGATGTTTAAGGGGTGGTTAATTGTGGTAGTTGAGGTGGATGAGTGTTGATTGTGGGTAAGAATGATGGTGGTCGGAGCGGTGGGGATGGTGGGTGGTGATGGTCGATAATAGTGGCCGCTATGATTGAAGATGATGGTGGAATGGTGATGATGGTGGTAGTGGCATGATGGTAGGCGGTGGCGACAATTAATAGTGAATATGTGATAGCATCTTAATGAAATTAAGTTTCTGTTATAGATCTTAATCATACAAATTTATTCAGACCCATTAAGTGGTTGTGAAGTAAAAAAACATACTTAATGATTAAGATCTGTATAATTAATATTCAAATTTTTAAAAAAAATACACTTAATGTCTGAGATCTGAATGATTAAGATTGAGACTTCTGCAAAAAAGAGGCCTGAATAAGAGGCATATATATATATATATATATATATATATATATATATAGAGGAGGACAACCATTTGTTGCATGTGAATTAATACCTCATAAAACACATACAAATGTGGATATTGAAACGTCATTCTATTATCCATTAAATCCTCTAATGGTCGAGTCTGAAAGCATGGTATGGACAATTAATAAGGTATTTCGACCTTAACAAATTGATTGTGTCTCCGATTAATATTAAACACTTTCTTGGACTTCAATAATACACTTATCTATTGGATTAACGTGTGTTGTCCCATGTAGCATACGTTTCCTCTTATCCGTTCATTACTTGTACAATATACTAACAATTGATTTTTTTTTCTTTACTTGTTTATTTTAGCAAATCAAACCCCTTAAATTTTATCCTCACAACAACAACAACAACAGATGAATGAAATTTCACAAATGAGATCCAGGGAGAATAACGTGTATGCAAATCTTATCTTCACCTTGTATACAATGGCGAAATCAGAAAATTTAATAAAGGTGTTTAAATTTTGAACACCGTTTGCCAGTGGATTATGCAAGGCTGTCTAAAGTTTTTTTTAATCTATGACAAGCAATATTTTACCTTATACGAAGTATAATTTTTCGGCGATGATCACACTCTTGGGCCAACATAGTTTCGCCCCTGTCTGTACAAATAGAGAGAACGTTTTCGATAGACCCGCTGGTCAGCTCGGGAAAAGCATAGTCCCCCAACATCGTTGAAAAGAAATGCAATAACGGAGAAGCCACGAAAAAGAAGCATTACAAGATGCAAAAACTGTTAGAACTCTGTATTTGTAAAACAATTCTGGAAATAATAAAATATCATAAACAGTAATGTAAACGTAATGAAAAATTAATCCGAGCCCACTGAATTCACAGTGTTTCCTTAAGAAATTTAATCCCCTCCTAGTACCCAAGGTTATGGATTATTTTCTCCCAGGATAGAACGAATTTCACACTGGTGTAGTGGTACTTCAAACCCTAGTGTTTCAGCGAACTCAAAGTTCGGTAGCAAATCACACTTACTTGCTTTCTTTGAAGATGAAAGTATGCAGAAAGAAGGAGGAGAACTCAGAAATTAGTATGTAAAATCTGAGAGAATGGACTTGTATTTATAGCCAAAGTTGGGCTGAAATCTGAAGAGGTGCAACTCTCCATAATGGCTGTTTTTGCAAAAACGCCCATAAAGTAAATGCCATGACATAATTGGCTATTTACTCAATAATAAAGAGGGAAAATTGAAGGGTAGTTAATTTTCTGTTACAAAACAGAAAACTAAATTCTGGATAATAACTGAAATGGATTTAATATTAATATTTATTTTAATATTAATATTTTGTTATTAAAACAAATATTTAATAACATTTCTGTTAATATTTACTATTAACAAATAAATTTGGTCCAAAAAATAATCTCTCGATCGATCATTTGACCAAATCCAAATCCAAATCCAAATCCGAATCCGAAGCCGAAGCCAAAGCCGAAGCCGAGGCCGAGCCGAGCGAGCGACGAAGACGACGGCGCGAGGCTTGCTTTCTTCTCAACTCTTTATTAGCTAGAAGAAGAGCAATT